>APFE030224836.1:36582-52576 GCA_000404065.3 Pinus taeda | reverse complement strand
TTACCAAAGACAAAATCCAAGGGAGACTTTGGTATAAAACCAAAACAAGTCTCAAAAGGAGATCTCTGAGTAGAAGAGTGCTTGGCACGGTTGTAAGCATGCTGCACATAACACAAATGCTCATCCCAAAGCTTGGGATGCTTACTGCAATAACCTTTGAGCAACTGGATCACTGTCCTGTTGACCACTTCTGTCTAACCATCTGTTTGTGGATGAAATGTTGTGCTCTTCTTCAACCTAGTGTCCATCAACTCCCATAGACTTGACCAAAACTTCCCAACAAATCGAGAATCTCGATCAGATACAATAGAAGTGGGTAACCTAAAATGAACCCATACATTCTGAAAGAACAACTTTGCTGTTTGTTCAGCTGTAACCTGCTTGTTACATGGTATCAAAATACACATTTTACTGAACCTATCCACAACAACATATAAATAATCATGACCTTTCCTAGACTTTGGCAATCCCCCAACAAAATCCATGGAAACACTTTCCCAAGGACGAGAAGGAATTGGTAGTGGAGTGTACAAGCCTAATTTCCTATTACTAGGCTTTCTTGTAGCACACATAGTACACCCTTTAACATATCTAGAAATTGTTTCATGCATTCTAGGCCAATAACAAAACCTTTGCAATTGTGCAACTGTTTTACTTACACCAAAATGACCTGATATGAGAGAAGTATGTGCTTCTCGAATTATGTTAACTCTTTCAATTTGTGGATTGCATAACTTTCCCAAATGATATAAGAGTTGGTCCTTTACATAATAATCCAATTCTTCTACCTATATGCCATGACTTAAAGTTGCATATACATCATTAAAATCTACATCTTGAGCATATTGTTCAATGTAACTTTCATGCATTACTGAGTTATGCTTAAGTATAGTAGATGCATTTATGATTGGTCTTGATAACATGTTTGCAACCTTATTGTGTATGCCTTTCTTATATCTTATGACAAGATGAAATCGTTGTTGAAAACCCATCCACCTATAATGTCTTGATTGCTGCAACTTAGTTTGCGAGTGAAAATATTGAAGTGGCTGATGATCTGTATGTATGATTGTTTCTTTACCCATTAGGTAATGTTTCCACTTTTTCACACTTTGTACTAATGAATACAATTCTTTATCATATGTGGGATAATCAATTACTGTAGAAGTAAATGTCTCAAAATGATAGCATATGGGTTTTCCTTGTTTCATCAACACTGCTCCCATGGCATAGTCATTGGCATCTATCTCAATCTCAAATGGATGTTGAAGATCTGGTAGTGCTAGTGCTGGTGTTGTACTGATTTTCTCTTTTAAGGTGTCGAAGGCTTTCTGCTGTTTGCCTCCCCACTTAAACACCTGTTTCAATCTTGTTAAAGCATGTAATGGAGCTACAATCAAAGAAAAGTTAGCAATAAACTTTCTCCAGTATTGTGTTGCCCCTAGGAAACTCCTAACCTCTGTAGCAGATTTGGGTTTAGGCCAGTTCACAGTGACTTCAACTTTAAAGGGATCTATCTTCAATTCACCACCCCCTACAATATGACCTAAATAATTTAAAGATTGTTCTGCCAAATCCACATTTTGACAGTTTTACATAGAGATTTTCTCTTTTTAAAACATATAAAGTATGCTTTACATGGTCTTTCCATGTCTTACTAAAAACAAGAATGTCATCTAAATAAATAATTACAAATTCATCAATAAATGGTCTAAGTACATCATTCATAACTCTCATAAATGTAGCAGGAGCATTAGTTAAGCCAAAAGGCATAACCAACCATTCATAAAGTCCTTGGTTTGTCTTGAAAGTAGTCTCCCATGCATCCTGTTCTGAAACTTTGACCTGATGATAACCACTTTGCAAGTCTAACTTCAAAAAGTAAACTGCTTCTTTCAATTGATCTAATAAATCATCAATATGAGGGAGAGAATAATGGTTCTTGAGCGTTATTTTATTTAGTGCTCTATAATCGATGCACATTCTCCACGAACCATCTTTCTTTCTCACCAACATGATTGGAGATCCATATGGTGATGTACTTGGTTGTATAAACCCTTTATCGAGAAAATCCTATTCTTTCTTCTTTATCTCTGCATTCTCTAAAGCTGACAACCTATACATTCCAACGTTAGGTAATGCAACATCTTGATACAAATAAATATCATGTACTATTTCTCACTTGGGTGTCAGATCTTTAGGTTCTTGAAATAGAACATCATATTTTGAAACAACTTTAACTATATCAGCTTTCTGTTTAGAATCACAACCTTCAAATGCATTGGATTTTTTAGGATCCTTTGCCTTTACAACCATTAGTAAAAACTGCTTACTTGAATTCACAATTCTTTTCATCTGTCCTGATTTTATGAGAGAATAGTTATCTTTGAGTTTATGAGCTCTTACAATATATTCTATTCCATCTTTAGTGAGTTGATACTTATTCCCAGCTCTATTGAAAATAACTTTCCTATCATACAAGTATGGATTTCCCAAAGCAATACCACATATATCCAATGGAAGTATATCTAACGCAACCTCATATACAAATGTTGATCCAATAGCAAACCTAAGTTTACATTGTCTCATTACTTGTAGCTTTGTTTTATCACACACCCAACCTAATGGATATGGCTTCTCATGAGGTTTTGTTTGTAATCCCAACTTCTTTACAATTGTTTCAGAAATCAAATTTACTTTTGATCCACTATTAAATAAAGTATCAATCTTATTATGCTTGGAGATCACTCTAATATGAAAAATCTCATTTTTTTACCTCTCATTATTTTCATTATCAACAGATTGTGTAGAATTACTCGTGGATGCTTCAGAATCTTTACCTTTAATACCTGTGGCTGTAACTATTGCTTCATATCCTAAATCTAATCCCAAGTGCTATTTAATAGAAACAACATTTTTTTTTCCTTTCCACCGAACTTCTTAGGTTTTAGTTTTGGATGCAAAAACCAACAGTGTGCCTCATCGTGTCCTTCTTTCTTGAAATGAGTGCATGAAGGTTTATCCTTCTTTACAGTGTTTGCTTTCCTCTCCTTCCATTTAAGTTTCTTCTTTTCCTTGCCCTTGCTTACAGAATATTTAGATGATCCCCCAACCTCTAGGTTTACATTCTTACCTCTAGCTTCTAAATGTGTGGCTTGAACTGATACATCATCTAAGCTAGTGGGATTAAACATGAGAATAGTATGCTTTAAATAGCTATGAAGACCACTTATATACTTTAATAAAGTCTCAGGTGAGTCTAATGATATACCTAGAGTTAAGATCTCTTTTTGAATTCTTGAGTATAAATTTTTACACTTTGACTCTTCAATTGACGAAGAGTTTGCAAACTCATCATTGCCTGCTACATGTAAGCTAAAGGATAGAATTTCTTTTTGATAGCAGAAACAAAATCATTCCAAGTAGAAATGATTTTACCATGTTTTTGCAGATCAGCTTGTGTCTTGCCTTCCCACCATACTAGTTTAGTTCCTCCAAGTCGAAGGCTAGCCAGCTGAATCTTCTTCCTTTCTGAATCAACATTTTGTACCCTGCAATATACATCAATTTGTCTTATCCAATTATCTAGATTTTCTGCCTTGATTTCTCCATCATAAATTGGCAAATCAAACTTGACATCTAATTTGATTAAATAATTTTTCTTCTTCTTCTTAGAAGAGCTAGAAGATGAGGATGCGGAGGTGATGATGGAGGAGATGGTGGAGGAGGAATTTCCCCTTTCCCTTTGCCTTCTAGACGGGCAACTAGAAAAGGTTCCTCTGCTCCTTTGTCTAGTTTAGGTGTTGAAGTGCTTTCACCTTGACCCTTCTTAAACTCTAGATACATCTCTTCTACCATAGCTCGGATTGTCATAAAAAATTCTATATATTGATATTTTCATCCCAATTGAGCTTCTTCTACCATTATCCTATGAGGATAGACTCTTCCAATCTCTGGATTAGCCCCAACAAGTTCTCCTTCTCCTAGTATGAGCATTAATCTAGTTAGCATTCAAAATCCAACACAAGCTTGTCTAACCTTAACAAAACCAAATTCTCTGATGCCACTTGATCCGAACTTGGATGTTAAATCAAGAAGAAAAGGTATTATAGACTCATGTGCAGGAATGCCTATATTATTTAGTGCAACAGAATGAAAAGATTATGAATAAAATAGACAATGAACAGTTATAAAACATAATACATGCGCATCAACACAGTCAAAATAAATAAGGAGTTCACCAGACCCCTTGGCTACATCTCTTGGTCCAGCTTTCAGTGTCGACCTTTATATTATGTCTTCAAGAATAGAGTTTACATGTGTGAGATCAATTAGAGCCATAACACAACAATAATGATATTACACAGGGATTTCACTCGAAAACCTCAAGTCTAAAGAGTGCACAGACTCTCCCTCTTAGTGCTTCTAATCAACTGTTCGTAGTTGTGTGTTTCTCTGACTCTTTGTTTCCCCTCTATCTCCGAACTCTGACTTGTCTCTGTTCTATTATGGGGTGGCTTTTTAATCTTATTGGTGCTCTCTGTTTGCCTCCATTTCAAGCTCTCGGGCTCTCGGCCCCTATTCGTTCATCTCCCTTTTGAGCATTAAACACTCATTGTAATAAATGGTTAAGGCACTAGACAATTGTTTACAAATGGAAGGGTCTTTGGGCGCGGGTTAAAATCCCCAAAAATACAGTTCTCGTTCAAAAACAAAAATACACTAAAACACAGAAAATCCCGACAAAATGCTGCATATCAGATTTCAAATTTTATAGTGCCGCATCTATAACCCTATCAAGTTCGTAAAACAGCTCGTTCATCATCCACCATCTGATCAGTGATCGATAATCCAAGGCTAATGATCATTTCGAGTGGCCCACTTGCACAGATATTACCTGCCCGAAAGAGTGGTTTTCTCTCTCCTACGGTGTGCTACGTGTCAGCTGGTGCATGGAATTGGGGGGAGCCTCTCCAATGCCACTTACTACCTGAAGCCTACCCGAAATACCGCTTACCATGGAACTCAAATCCTTCACTATTTTATTTCATAACTCCTTCGGGTCTACCTGTGTGAAGTCCTCCCTTACGTTCCATGTGATGCGATCTTGGTAGCTGATCTAGAATGTTGATATGTGCGCTTGATCAATGGTTTACATTGTTTCACTTGTATCGCTATCACATTTTTCTTAAGTCTAAGGCCTGTTAACTCTACTTGGCTTTCTTCGATGCGATATCAATGCTTTACTGCTGCGATTTAACCCTGATGTTGTTTTCTGTGGTTTTAACATATTTGAAGGCTTTTAAAGGATTGTTTAAGATCCATTTTAGATCAATCTGTTTGAGGAATAACACTATAATAATCTAACTAAAGAGAAGATAATAATCTAAAGGAGTAGAAAGCATTCATAAGAAGTTATCGTTACAAGAGAAATCACCTAATTTCTATGCCCTAGATTTCTCAATAGAGTGTGCATCATACTTCTCCATATGTGTGATATAATAGATTTCTTCTTGGCACCACTGCGAATCCGCGAGGAGAAATTTTTGCAAAACATATATTTTTCCTTAATGATATGAGACCACACACCATTTCCAGACACTTCCCTCCACACACTTTTTATAGTCAAATCCTTGTTAAAAGTGGATGTATCTATGAAACCCGAACCTCATTTGTCCATTGGCCATACAAGTGTTGACCATCGTACCATATGCAATTTTTCTTGTAACTGTGTTCCAACACATAAGAAGCGGCTCATGATAGATTCTATCTTATGTATGATCTCCCATGGAATTAAATAAAGACAGATACAATGTATTGAAATTTTTTGTAGCACCGATTTCATCATTACCATCCTTCCTCCCATCGTCAATGATCTGTACTTCCAACTATCAATTTTTTTTTGTGAAATCTTTAAATTAACCATGCCCAATCCTGGTTATCGTATCCTTTTGGTTTCATCTTAAACCTAAGGTAGGTGAAACCATCATCCAAGATTGATGATGCTACCCAAAACATATTACATATGTCCTTTGTTACATTCTCCTCCCTATCATTGTGTAACAAGATCGATTTTCCTTCATTCATATACAAACTAGACACAACTCCAAATGATTTAATGAAGTATCTCATGGTTCTCCACTCCCCCAAAATAGATTCCCCACCAAGTAAAATATCATCTATGAACATTAAATGAGAGATCGAAATATTTCTGGTTACTCTGATCCCTTTAATAATTCCATTATCCTTTGACACCTTCATTTTTTTACTAAGAGAAAGAGTAATGGAGACATGGCACATCCATGTATAATTCCTCTATATGCATTAAAAAACTGTGAAGGAAAGCCATTAATAATGACAGTAAAATTTGTAGTTTTGCAACATGCCAAAATCCATTTAATGTTAAATAGAGACATACCATATTTTAACAAGACCAAGAAGAGGAATTCCCATTCAATGCAATCATATGCTTTGCTCAAGTTTACCTTTAGAAGGAAATCTCTTTGTTTCCGTGATTTAATAGAGTGCATCATCTCCTGGTAAATACCAATTACATCTTGTATTTGTCTAACTTCTAAGAAACCAAACTATTCCTTTGTAATATGCTTCGACAATACTGGCTTCAACCTACTCACAATCAATTTTGATATCATTTTGTACACTACAATACAATGAGATATGTGACGATAATTTGGAAAGGTTCTTGGTTCCACCCTTTTGGGGATTAATGTTATGAAATTTGCATTTATGGCCCCTGAGATGAACCCATGAATCCTAGATTCTTCAGCTACTGCCAGCAAATCTGGGATCATCAAATCAATGAAGTGAATAAAAATTTCAACCCCCCACCCATTTGGGCCTAGACTTTTCTCCTTTTCACATTACTTCAATATCTTCGTCATTTCCTCCCTTGTGATTGGTTGTTCCAATCTGTCATTATCCTATGATGTGAACATGTTTGGAACTTCTTCGATGAAATTCATTTGCAACCAGAAAGATGTCTCTTGTGCCGAGAATTGCCTTTGAAATGTGTGAACGTTTCTTGTTCAATACATGTCTGTGAACTAAATATGTTTATGGCGTCATCTCTTATCCTCGTTATGGAATTGATATGTTTCCTGGCATTGAAATGTGTGTGGAAATATCTAGCATTTTTATCTCCAACTTTTATCCATGTTGCCTTGCTCTTCACGCGGATGTCTTCTTCCCATGAATGAAGAATGTCACTTCTCCTACACTCCAATTAATTATCTTGTGTCGGTATTCCTCTGAGAAGAATAATGGGTCCTGAGGATCATTGAAATAACATAGGAAAATGTTAATCTCCCTAAGAGCTTTAGCTTTTCCCTCCTTCATCCCCTTAATCCATTCCTGAGTGACCCTTTTAGCTCTCTAAGCTTTTGACATATGGATGTCATGTGATATTGTGTAGGAGGATCAATGACAAAAGCCAAACATTTCAGACTAGAGCCCCAAATTCATCCATTTTAAGCCATTTCAGGTTGAATTTGAAGGGATATCATGATCTATTATGTTCCCCTTCATCCCATGTCAGTGTAATGAGAAAGTGATCACAAATAAATGTTGGAATAATATAAGATCTTATATATGTTAGATGATTAGCCATAGTCTTATTAACCATAAACCTATCCATTTTTTTTGAGACACCGTGCTCACTAGTTCTGCAATTCCTCCAAGTGGGTCCAAGAGGATCTGATGTCACATCCAATAGGGAAAAATCCTCCATCAAACCTCTGAAATAAGCAGCCATACTATCAATTCTAGACTTTTGTCCCCAAATCTCTTCCCTCCCCATAGAAAAATTAATATCTCCTGCGATGATCATGGAACTTAACGTAAGGATTCTAGATTGCACATCTTAGTCCCAAAATAATCTACGCCCCACATATGGAGCATATGAATTGACAATTCAGACCCTTTGATAGTTTCCCATCATGTGCATAGTCATACTAATCCCTGCACATGACATAAATGCTTACATTTCAATAGTTTTTGGATCCCAAATAACCCCCAAACCACCAGATAATCCAATAACATCGTTTTCAACTACATGTCATGCTAGGCGCACAGAAAACATTGCCTTCCATGACTTATCTTTGAAAACCATTCTTTCTAAGAAAAGGATTAGAGAGGGTTTATGAACCCGAACAATACCTCGAGGGATCTTAATTTTGGGGTCGCTCCCAAATCCCGGATGTTGATGGAAATAAGAAATAGAGGCATTCCCAATAGTAAAATCAGAATCAATATCAAACTAGTTATTGGAACATTGACATAATCCAATTCGATCTTGTTACAAGTTGAAACCTTTTTATGTTTAGGGGATTGATTCTTCCTATGTGTGACATTTGTATATGATTGACCTCCAGAATCCAGAGGATTATGGAAATGGAAATTTTAATAGAAAGGGGAGCTAGATTCTCCGACGAGGACAAAATAACCTCCAATTCCTTGTTAGGGGAAAATGTACTAGGGGATGAGACCATATCCAAAGGTCAGAATGGTAACCCAACTACATAGGACGACTTATTGTAAAGAGAGGAGGACTCAGATATAAGCTGAGTTTGAGGGAAAGGAGCCTCACGTCTGAAGTCATTCGTGCAATCCACAAAGGGATGGGGAATATGTGATATATCATTAAAGGATATGGGAATGACCATTACCAGAGGCCAAAATGGAATCACTACTTCAAGGGATGACTTACCATAGGGGCTTCACTTTATTAATTATCATGTTCATTCATAACGGGGGTTTTAAAATTGTGAAATATAGAGCCAATATATTATAGATATTGGGCGTGGGAATTTTGGGTAGAGAGTTATGGATCTTGGAGGTATTAAAATTAGTATTTGGTAAAACTAGGGGATATCTACTAAAATAGGCATGGGGTAGTATCAATTTTTTAGTAATAAAAAGAAAAGGGTAATCTAAAATGTGAAAACATTGATGGTTGTTTATCTCACCACTTGAAAGGATGTTATGAGTTCAAATAGCCACAAGAGGGAGATGATTATACATTACCAGTACTTTATTATAGGTTTTAAATCAAATGTGAAGGAGAGGACTTTGCGAAGGTTTTATGTGAGGGTCAATGTTTTCTAGCCTTCGATAGTTTATCAGAATGGTGGCATCAGGAGGCATTATCTAAAGCAATGTGGTTAGAGGATTCAATTGTAGATTTGGGCATGGTGAAGATTCCAAAGGTTGTGAGGTGAATTCTGGCATCTACGAGGACAATGAAAATTGTTCTTTGCTGAGGAAGAGTAGGTTAGACTCCTCTTCTTTGGTGGGATCTATACACAACAAGGGGGAAGTGGAAAATGCATTTGTTCCTTTCAACATCATCGTCGATGAAATTTTCTCCTCAATGGTTTTTTGTGTTGGTTAGCTAGTGTTGGGGCATAATTTGATGGATACAATTATGGATGACGTTCGTCGGTGTGAAGGATGACATGATTCCATGGGCCCTGCGGTCCCTTTTCTCTGCTTATTTGTTAGTGTGGGTTGTTGTCTTCCATTAGGGTGGCCCTATTTGGGGCTTCGCGATCATTTTGGTTCCTATCAAATCTATTTTGATTTATTTTATGGTGGCTCTATTGGTGGCCTTGTGTCATTTTCAATTATTGTGTGATTCATGCTATGATCTGAAAGTAGTTTCTACATTAAATTAAATTTGGATATTTATCTATTTAACTAGGATCATATGGATAATAGTCACTTAGGGTTGAATTTTTGTAATGCACTTAACCAAAAATACCTTAATAGGTGAAATATGCCTCCAAATATGTGAAAATGTGTCCTTGCCCACAAAAAAATTTACTTGACAAGGAAACACACCTTCAAATACATGGAAGCTCTTCCATTATGGTTATTTCTCAACCCGTCTTACCTACAACATCGCCCAACCACCTCCTTGAAGAGGGTGTCCAACCTCAAGACTCAAGTGGGCCTTTAACCAAACCCATGTGTAGCTTAGTGCTACATAGCATGATCTTAAGTTGGATGTTCATCTTGTAAAGCTACCTTTTTGTTGAGATCCTTCATCCACATTGTCTTAGGCCCTAGTTTTAATCTAAGAACAAGGATATCCATCAATGACATAATAAAAGAGAATGCAATACATGTAACCATTCCTCCAATTACATGTAAAACATGCCCGAATGGATACTCATAGTGAAATGTATCTTTGGAAAACCTTCATCAAGACATCCATACACCTTCTATATGATTTTTCTTCCCTTGGACGATGAATAGTTCTTAGGCTTGATGGATTTCAAATGTTGATAGCATCCCAAACTAATACAACCTCCCTAATAGTGTTTTTGTTCGTGCACATTGTAGCATACCTCTAGAAAAAACAAGTTTTTTTGTCCCATGCCTTTAACCATATAACATGGATTTTTAGTTGCCATGTGTAACACCCTCCTCCCACATCTGATCCACCATCTCCCATGTAGCTTCATTAGGCACAAAGTGCTTCCAATGCACCTTAAATTGTTCGATTGCTCAGTTTTGGAGCATGAGAACCTTTTTATCCAATATAGCACTGCTGCATGTGTCAACAATTGCTTGAGCTACTAAAACATAGCCTCACACTTCTTTGTCCATTCAAACTTCTTACCTTTCCTTTGCAATGATAAAATAAGATAAGGAATCTGTGAGAAGTTCCTGATGAATCTCCTATAATAGCCTTCCAAACCAATGAAAGATCTCACCTCATCCAAATTCTTAGGAGCTACCCATTCCATGATAGCTCTTATCTTTTCTAGATCTACTACAATTCCCTCCTTGGAGACAACATTCCCCAAGCAATGTACCTCAGTCTGAAAGAAAATACACTTGCTGAACTTAACATACAATTGATTGTCTCTCAAAAACCTCAACACTAATATACCACTATATCATCAATGAACACAATAACAAACTTATCTAAGTACAGATGCAACACATTATTCATCAAACACATAAATGTAGTTGGAGCATTAGTTAAGCCAAATGGAACTACAACAAACTCATAATGCCCATGCATGGTCTTGAATGTGGTCTTGTAAATGTCCTCTTCTTTGATGCGTACCTAATGATATCTGTATCTCAATTCGATCTTAGAGAACATTGTTGCTCCCTTCAACTGGTTGAATAAGTCATCAATCTTCGGGAACAGATCCCTATTCTTGATGGTCACTTTGCTCAACTGGTTGTAGTCAATGCATAATCTAAGAGTACCATATTTCTTCTTCACAAACAATACCAGTGCATCCCAAGGTGATACACTTGGCCTAATGTATCCATTTTCCAACATTTCCTTCACCTATAGATTTAACTCAACCAACATAGGCTTCCTCATCCTGTAAGGTGTTTTTGATGATGGATTTTCCCTTGGCACTAACTCAATAGAAAACTCTACCTCCCTATGCGGTGGAAACTCGTAATGTCATCAGGAAATACATCCTTGAATTGCTACAAAACTGGGTACCTGATCAACACATCTATATCCTCAACTTCCTTACCGTTATCACTATGAATGTGTACTGCAAATAGTTTACACCCTTTTTTGTGACTACACTTTGTTTACATAGTTGTCACCATCCTAACTGATCCAGCTTTCTTCTTACCCTATAAGGCTCTTGGTTCCCATTGTCATTAACACACTCAATGGATTTGTCATAACAATCTACCTTGGTTCTATGAAAGATACAACCAATCCATGCCCAACGACATAATGTATGAACCCAATGGCTGTACATTCAAATGTGTTTTGGTAGGCATACCATTCAAATAAAATGCACAAGTGCTTACCCAATGATCAAGTCGCTTCTGCATACCCATAGACAACTGCACTAACCAAGACTCTGCATGTAATTCCTTACTCAAACCACACTTATCCACCAAGTCAAAAACTAACATAGCTATAACTAGATCCAAGGTCAATCAAAATAAAAATAACTTTATCACAAATCTTACCGTCCACCTCAATGATAAATGCCTGATAATATGCATTTTTGTTATCCAATGTTGCATAGATACATGGAATAATCTGACCAACTTCCCCAATAGTTTGTGCCTCCTGCACACTATATATATGAGGTCCACCACCTTGATTCTACGGAAAATCTCTCCTACGATGATCCTTGCCACAAATCCAATACTCTATGGGCTTCCAACTTGTCTTCTTGTTCTTTTCTCCTTATTAGAATCCTTGTCCTTTATCTAGTGCATTAAAATTTTTAGGTGGTGCAACTTTCTCCTTTTTACCTGTATCTTGAGGCCTTTCTCACTTTCTGTCCCATTTTCCTTTGTTCTTTGCATTACCTCTCCAGTCTAGCTTAGTCTTAGCTTTGTGCTTTGATTTTTCATAGCGATTCCTTAGCTTCCGAATATATTCCTCCAATGATCTAGGCACATCGAACTCAATCTTGTCTTTACAATTGGTAATCCACTAATGAACCTATGAATCTTTCCTTTTCCTCTGTGAGATAAGGCACATACCTCAATAACTCCAAGAACTTGATAGTGTACTCATCGTCTGTCATGGAACCCATCCTTATCTCATAAAATTATTTTTCCCTATCATCAAAGTATCTCTCTAACAAGTAATTCTTGCATATCTGCTCAAACACACTCCAAGTCAAATCCTCCTCATGAATACATCTGACATTCTTCACATATTCCCACCAAATGTTTAATTTACCTTTGAGACTGAATGTAGCCACTCTAGCATCCATGTTCTCTGAATAGTCATGCAATCTAAAGAATTTCCTCATGCCAAGCAACCATGCCTCTGCATCTTGAAGTTTCTTCATCTCTCCGTCAAATGTTGGTGGCCTTTCTTTCTTAAATCATCCGAAAAATATCCCCTATCACTCCTGTTATAAGGATGATAACGGTGACGATCATTATGCCTATCTAAATATGAAGTAGAATAATACATGTGTCTATCTGCTCTCCTATATGGAGTATCCAACAATCTTCCATCTCTAATTGTGTCATCTCTATCTGACCTATGCCCACCATGAGACCAACTACCATATGCCCCATTAGTTCTATCCTCTTTCTCATAGTTGATCTGACGTGGTCCCTGTCGTTTCAAATATGACAAACTTTGAAGAATTACTACATTTACCTCTACTAGTTTCTCCTGTGCTTGCACGATTATGTCATTATTTGCCACACAACTCATTATTCTTCCTTTAAGCTTCTTAGTGTAACATCCAAATCGGAAGCGTTTTGAACACCATATTCCTCTTCGAATTCATAGGGAGAGTATTTGTAGTCAAACATATTGCTAGCCATTTGATATTTCTTCCCGCAAGGTATATCATGTGATATAAACCAAATCACAATAAACCAATGTACCTTAGCATAGATCAGGGAGGATACCTTGTCTGCAAGATCAACAAATCAGCGTGGTACATGTATAATGTAATCATGAAAACATATAGAAACTTAATACATAAGCATATGACCATGCAACCATCATCCTAGCTAGGGTCTAGTCGTCAATGCATGACCTTAACAACAACACATACTACGACCTCATGCATGACAATGACCACTACATCACTGTATACTTGAGCAAATGCAAACATGAACATGCATAAGTAATGCATAACCAACTACAGATATGCATAAGCACGCATGATCAAGCATGAATGAACGATACTTTAAATCAAACCTACATGAATAATACATGCAACCAAGCATACAAGAATGTAACCAAAAATTCAATAATGTAACCAAGCATGCTACAACGATACATGTAAGCAACATAAATTGACATGTAACCAATCATACACTCACGACGCTGCATTCCACCACAACAACCTCAAGTTTCACATGATGACATCACTACAACCATGAACAACATCATGCAAATCCAACAAGCACACGAAATGAAAGTGTGAGAGACACACATGCAACTGACATCCATGCATGACCAACACATAGCCCATCCAGTCCGAGGGGTGAACCATGATATGATTCGACATCCTAAGTGTTAGGCCCCTATAATACTAGTGTAATGCCTTATTGTTATTAGTACAACCCCTTTATTATATTGATGTACCCATGTAGTGCCCATATTATTACTATTGTGCCCCATAGAAGACCACTATTGTTATTATTGTTCCCTTACATTATTATTGTTATGTCGGCTCTGATTATATTATGACCCCTTAGACTCCTATATATAGAAAGGAGGTCTTTTCATGTGTATCATCAAAGAATTTTTCATTTGTGTAATGTAAAGGAGGTTGCCCCCTCGAAGAGGCTGAATTCTAAGGAATTCAACTATCTTTTATATCTTTTTGTGAGTTGGTTTCATAACATTTGGTATTAGAGCTTTGGATTCTAGGGTTTCAATGTTCCAAATAGGTCATCGTGGCATTTTCACTATAACTTTTTTTCTACAACGTTTCAGAAGAAAAAAAAAAACCATTTGAGATAAATCACACTGAACCTCAGGTCCAAATTTCAGATCTTTTCATGCTATATTTGTGGAAATATGATCTGAGGAAGTTGTTCTTTTTGCAGACTCCTGAATTACATTCCAAACAGGTGACATGGGGAAAATCATCATAACTTTCTCTCTGGGAATCAGATTGAAATTTCATAAGAAAGTACCGAAAAATGATGAACTTTAGCTTCTTGTCTATATCTTTCAAAGCCAAAGGTTTAAATAGTGACACATGGTACGTCGTACAAGTTCGCTCTATTGAACTAGTTAATAATCGGGTCACTGTGGGAGATTTGGCATAAATCTTCCTTGGAGAATCCAATTTGAATCACACTAGTGGCATTGGAAAGAGGACATAGAGGGCTACTGCAGGTCACAATTTCAGAACTTAAAGATCTGAAAGTACATAGTTACACTCGTTTCAAGATCGAGCTCCTAAAACAAAGAAAAACCAAGATGAGAAAGTTTGATGCAAAGGATCCGGTAAATTGGATACTTCAGATGGAGCAATATTTTGATCTACATGGTGTTGCAAAAGGTATGTATTTCATCTTCATATTTAGAACCGGATCAATTTTTATGGTATAAAGGGCTTTGTTCTTGTAAAAAACTTGTTACGTAGTCAATTTTCATAGAGGAAATGATAGCACATTATGAGGATACAAAGAGCAACACCTTCTTTAGAGCAACACCACAACAATTAGAAAGAGTAAAAGGGCTTTGTTACATAGTGCAAAGTAAAATTATGGCAACAAGGAAGTCTACCCCTCACAACTATAAAGATGGAAGTGTTGTTTCTTCTAGCCTTCCATAACCTACAAGGGTTACACCACATCAATTGGAAGAAAAAAGAGAAAAAGGGCTTTGTTATAATTGTGATAGAAAATGCACTAAAGGTCATAAGTGTGCTGAGAATAAATTATTTTACATAGAGTATGAAGAGGAGGAAGAAAAGGATCAAGAAACATCAAAAGAAGAGTATATACACCAGGACCCAACCCCAGAGAAAGAAGAAATGAATCAGAACATATCTTGTAAAGCATTGGCAAGAATTACCACTCCTCAAACTCTCAAGATAGAAGGACATGTCAAGAAGAAAAAGGTGCAAGAAGTGAAAGATCACATTGAGAAAGAAGAAATGAATCCAACCAGATCTTGTAATTCATTGGTCGAAATTACCACTCCTCAAACTATCAAGATAGAAGGACATATCAAGAAGAAAAATGTTCAAGAAGTGAAAGATCACATCGAGCATCAAGAAATGAATCCGACCATATCTTGTAAAGGATTGGAAGAAATTATCACTCCCCAAACTCTAGACATAGAAGGACATATCAAGAAGAAAAAGGTTCAAGCAGTGAAAGATCACATTGAGCATCAACAACGAGTTCTCCAACTTTTAAAGGATAATGCCACTTCGGTGCAAAATCAAACGAAACAACAGGTAGATCAACATCATAGTGAAAAATGTTTTGATGTAGGTGATTGGGTATTTTTACTGCTACATCTCAAGCAAGCTAT
>APFE030224833.1:0-10179 GCA_000404065.3 Pinus taeda | reverse complement strand
TATTTAAGTGCTTATTAAAAGAATTTACTAAAATGTTATAAACCCTAAATCCTAAACCCTAAACCCCAAATCCTATACACTAAGCCATAAACCCTAAGAATTTTATCAGTATCTATAATAAGGGAATACAAAACATCTGTATGTGATTGTAGGAGGGAGAGGGAGAAAATTGTCGTACACAGATACCCAAACCTTTGTTTTCCACCCTTCTCCATAAACTTGTTTTATTTTATTTATTTTTCTTCATAACTCCTCGAGGCTCAACATGATGAATGAATTATGTGTAATATGTAGCAAAGGATACCCACTTAAAGTGGGGTGCTTCATCCCTAAACCGTAAACCCTAAACCCTTAACCCTAAACCCCAAAACCTAAACCATAAACCCTAAACCCTGAATCCTAAACACTAAACCCTAAGAATTTTAGAACATTTTAAAAATTGTTTTGTAAAATTATTTAAGTGTTTATTAAAAAAAATTCTAAGGTGTTATAAACCCTAAACAAGAACCCTAAACACCAAACCCTAAACCCTAAATTGAAAATGTTAAAACTTAAATTGTAAGCATTTTATTAAGTGTATAAACCTTGAAATGTAAACCCTAATCCCTAAAGCCTAAACTCCAAACGCTTAACCCTAAACCCTAGACCCTAAACCTCAAACCTTAAATCCTAAACCCTAGGCATTTTATAAAAATTTTAAAAATGTTTTGTAACTTTTATTTAAGTTTTTACTAAAGTGCTATAAACCTTAAACCATAAACCTTAAACCCTAAACTCTAAATCATATACCCCTAACCCTAAACCCTAAACTGTAAACCGTATTCCCTAAGTATTTTATAACATTTTAAAATGTGTTTTGTAACTTTATTTAAGTTTTTATTAAAAGAATTTACTAAAGTGTTATAATCCCTGAACTATAAACTATAAACCCTAAACCCTAGACTTAAAACCCTAAACCCTAAACCTTAAAACACAAACCCTAAACCCTTAAAATTTTATAGCATTTTTAAAATGGTTATGTTATTTTCATTTAAATGTTTATTAAAAGAATTTAATAAACTGTTATAAACCATAAACCGTAAATACTATAGCGTAAACCCTATACCCTAATCATTTCATAAAGTATTAAATAGTGTTTTGTAACATTTATTTAAGTGTTTCTAAAAAGCATTTAATAAAGTGTTATAAACCTTAAAACCTAAACCTTAAACCCTAAACGCTAAAATCTAAACCCTGAGCATTTTAGTAGCCTTAAACACTCTAACATAAACCCTAAGTCCCAAACCCCGAACCCTACACCCTAAACCCCAAACCCTAGACCTTAAGATCCAAACCCTAAACCCTAAATTGTAAATGAGACACATTTTATAACATTTCAAAAATAGATTTTTAAATTTTATTTAAGTGTTCATTAAAAGATTTTACGGAAGTGTTATAAACCCTAAATTCAAAACCCTCAACCCTAAACCCTAAATAATAAACCTCGAACCCTTAACTCTAAACCATAAACAATAAGCATTTTATAACATTTTAAAAAGGAGTCTGTAACTTTTATTTAAGTGTTTATTAAAAGCAATTACTCAAGTGTTATAAACCCTAAACTCTAAACCAAAAGCCAAAAACCCTAAAACTTGAAGCCTAAACCCTAAATCTTGAGCATTTTATAACATTTAAAAAATTGTTTTGTAAGATTTATTTAAGTTTTTATTCAAAGCATTTACTAAAGTGTTATAAACCCTAAAACCTAAACCCTAAACCCTAAAAATAAAACCCAAAATCAAAACACAAAAGCCTAAACCTTAAGCATTTTATAATAGTATAAAAATCATTTTGGAACATTTATTTATGTCTTTACTAAAAGAATCTACTAAGTTCTTATAAGCCCTAAACCCTCAATCCCAAAGGCCAAATCATAAACACTAAACCCTAAGCATGTTATATCATTTTAAAATAATTTTGTAACTTTTATTTAAGCCTTCACTAAAACCATTTAAGTCTTATTAAGCATAAACCCTATGATAAACCACCCTAAACCCTAAACCTCAAACCATAAATGCTAAACCCTAAACACTAATGATTTTATAGCATTTTAAAAATCATTTTGTAACTTTTACTATAGTGTTTATTAAAATAATTTACTAAAGCATTATAAACCTGAAACACTAAACCCTAAACTCTAAACCCCAATCCTTAAACCCTAAACCCTAAACCTTAAATCCTAAACTCTAAGCATATTATAACATTTTAAAAGGTGTTTTGTAACTTTTATTTAAGTGTTTATTAAAATCATTTACTGAACCCTCATAAACAGTAAACCTTAAACGCTAAAACTTAAAACCTAAATCCAAAACCATAAGTATTTTATAACATTTTGAGAAGTGTTTTGTAACTTTTATTCAATGTCTTATTAAATTAATATACTAAAGTGTTATAATCCCTAAAACCTAAGCATGAAACTATAAACCCCAAACCCTAAACCTTATACCCTAAACCTTAATCATTTTATAACATTTTATTAAAATAATTTACTAAAGTGCTATAAAACCTAAATCCTAAGCCCCAAACACTACACTCGAAACCCTAAAAACTAGATCCTATGTATTCTATAACATTTTTAAAGTGTTTTTTAAGTTTTATTTAGTGTTATAAACCATAAAACCTAAATTGTAGGCATTTTAAAACATTTTAAGAAGTGTTCTGTAACTTTTATTTAAGTGTTTATTAAAAGCATTTACTAAAGTGTTATAAACCTTAAACCATAAATTCGAAACCCTAAACTGTAAACCACCAAACCCTAAAACCTAAGCCCTAATCATTTTATAACATTTTAAAAAACATTTTAAACTTTTATTTAAGTGTTTCTTAAAAGAATTTACTAAAGTGATATAAATCCTAAACCCTAAACCCTAAACCCTAAACACTAAACCTTAAAGGCTATTTTTTTTTAAATATTTTAAAAAGCATTTTGTAAATTTAGAGTTATAAATCCTCAACCATAAACTCTTAACCATAAACCGTAAAACCTAAACCCTAAACCTGAAACCCTAAATGCCACACTGTAAACCCTAAACACTAAGACTTTTATAATATTTTAGAAAGCGCTATGTAACTTTTACTTAAGTGTTTATTAAAAGAATTTACTAAAGTGTTATAAAACCTAAACCCTAAACCCCAAACCCCAAACCCTATATCCTAATGCTTATAGCCTAAAGGATAAACCTAAAATCATTTAGTAAGGTCTTATAAACCCTAAAGCCTAAAGCCTAAAGCTTGAAAGCATTTACTAAGGTCTTATAAAATCTACAACGTAATCTCCAAAACCTAAACCCTAAACCCTAAGCCCTAAACCCTAAATCCTAAATCCTAAGGATTTTATATCATTCTAAAAAGTGTTTTGTAACTTTTATTTAACTATTTACTAAAACTATTTACTAAACTATTATAAAGCCTAAACCCCTAATCCCTAAACCCTTAACCTTAAACCCCAAACCCTAAAACCTAAAAAACCCTAAACCCTAAAAACCTAAAAAAGGCATAAACCATAAAAAACCCTAAACCTTAAAAAACCATAAACCTTAAACCCAAAAAAAACCTAAACCGTAAAAAAACATTGAACCTTAAAAACCGCAAAAAACCCTAAATGCTAAAAACTATTTTTTAACTTTTTTATAAGTGTTGATTGAAAGAATTGATTAAAGCATTACAAACCATAAACCCTAAACCCGAATACTCACGCCCCCAACCTAAACCCTAAACCCTAAGCCATAAGCACTTTATGACATTTTAAACGTCAAACCCTAAACCCTAAGTATTTTATAACATTTTAACAAGCATTTGTAACTTTTTTTAGGTTTTTATTTTAACTAAATTGTTATAAACCCTAATCCCTAATCATTTTATTATAATATAGCAAGCGTTTTGTAACTTTTTAGAACCCTAAACCCTAAACATTTTATAAAATTTTAATAAGATTTTTGTAACCATTTTTAAATGTTTATTAAAAGAATTTACTGAAGTGTTATAAACCCTAAACACTCAAACCTACACCCTAAGAATTTTATAAAAATTTATCAACAGTTTCGTAACCTTTTTTAAAGTTTTTATTAAAATAATTTACTAAAGTGTCCCTCAAACCTAAACCCTAAGCATTTTATAACTTTTTAGCAAGTGTTTTGTAACTTTTTTCTCAGTGTTTATTAAAAGGATTTACTAAAGTTTTATAAACAATAAACCCTAAAATTTGAACCCTAAGCATTTTAGAATATTGTTATAAACCTTAAATCATACACCCTAAAACCTAAACCCTAAACCCCCAAGCCCAAGCCCTAAATCCTAAACCATAAACCCTATGAATTTTATAACAGTTTAAGAAGAATTTTGTAACATTTATTTTAGTGTTTATTAAAATAATTTGCTAAATTGTTATAAACCCTAACCATAAACACAAAAACATAAACCCTAAACCCCAAAACGTAAACTCAAAACCCTAAACCCCAAACCCCAAACCCTAAACCCTAAACCCTAAACCGTAACCATTTTATAACATTTAAAAAAAAAATTGTAACTTTTAGTTAAGTGTTTATTAAAAGCATTTACTAAAATGTTGTAGACCTTGAACATTAAACCCTAAACCTAAACCCAAACCCCAAACCTTAAACCCTAAACCTTAAATCCCAAACCATAAACTCTAAACCCTAATCATTTTATAAAATTTTAGAGTATTTTGAAACTTTTATCTAAGTTTTTTTATAATCATTTACTAAAGTCTTATAAACCCTAGTTCTGAATATCTACCCAAGCTTTAACCCTCACATTACAAAAAAGGGCTACAATATGATTACATCAAGATGATATGGATGATCTAGTGACTATGTTGTGAGAGTGACGAGACTCTTCCCATTTTATAAGATAGGTCACTTAGGAAAATAATAGAAAATGTATCAATTTTGCAACAACCTAATATAAGTTATAACAATATATCCACATGAGTGTAGATTAGTGAAGATGTACAAGCGTCATGTGATGGTTGGAAGCCACCTCCATAGTTCCGTGGTCTTTAAGCTAAGGATCCACATTTGAAGCACTCATCGTGGCATGGTTTTGTGTTCTCTAAAAGAGGATCCAAGCTTTAATTCTCCTCATCGTGTCCTAATTCAAAAAAATCTCCAAGTATTGCACTCTCCAAGAAAGATCCCTCAATACAACCATTATCATATTAGACTATGACATGTGCTTGTAGTGATCCTAGGGAGCAATGGTTTTACTCCTAGTGTAGTTTATAATGATCAAGACTTATGCAGGAATGCAACAAAATAAAAATATAAACATAAACATAGAGTTGAAGCACAAATAAAATTCCATGTCATTAATATCAAAGAATTGAAATATGCTTACATACAAAATGGAAATAAACTAGCTTAGGAAATGGTAGCTTATCTCAAAGAAGAGATGTGGTGGCTACATGTTCCAGTTACTCCTCTAAAGCTCAACAATCGCTCTAGAATATATCAATAATATATGTACATAGTAACCATTTTAGGGTGGGTTACAACTATGGCTACAAAAGTTCACAATACATATACGAGGTTTTATTAGATGACATAAACATCAAAACTATGTCATATTATATTAACACCAAAATTTAAACCTAAATAATTTTTAGGGTGTGTTATAGCTATGGCCTCAAAAGTTCAAATGCATCATAAGACACATGTTTTAATGGGAATGGCTATTGAAATTGTAACACATATTTTAGAGTAAGAGGCACACATTAATATCAATGTTAATAGTAATATTAACATTAATGATAATACTAATATTAATATATATTATACGAGTATAAATATATTAATATTATATAAAATAATAATATTAATATTATATTTTAGTAATATAAAAAAAATATATGTTGTTATTTATATTACTTATATTAAAGCTTTAAAGTAATAATATTAATAAATAATAAATAGTATTGATATTCATAAATTATGGTTTTATATATTAGTTAATAATCAAACTATTAATAATTCATGTGGCTTAATACATTAATCAATGATTAATTATGACCTACTATAATTGTTAGTGTTTAATAAGATTGAAAATGATGAATTATAATTAATTAAAGCTAACCATTAATGGTTGTGTTATCCAAATATATCAAATTATTACAAAATATATCAAATTATTACATTTAAAATTATTATTACATAAATAATTATCATATGAAATTATTAAGAATATATTAACCTCATTATTAATAGCGTTAATATTAATATTTGTATTGTCAATACTATATTTATTTATTATTATTAATGTCTAAAATGTAACTATTATGAACATTATTTATGAATATTAATGATAATACATAAATGTTATTAATTAACATTTATTAATGTTAATATAATAGCTTAATTGTTATTAATATTAGAAGTATTTCTAATAATATATAATTTTTTTATATATTAATATATGTGTAATATTTGTATTTATAGATAATAATATATTAATGATAAACCTAATTTTATAGAGTATATTTATAAACATATTTTATTAAGTTTATTTTACTAATAATAGATTTATTGAGTGTGATTTCATATATTAGTTAATATTATATGGTGGACTTATGTTTTAATATGTCAATTTTTATTTAAAAATATAGATTCTTAGTACTTATTATTTTAATTAATTATGTTTTTTAATATTTGTATTTTTAATATAGAATTTATTAATATATTATTATTGCAATATTCAAAGAAACCAAACTTTTTTATAAAAAATATTCAAACTCCTCAAAGTGTTATTTACTTCCATCTCTATAAGATAAGTATGTACCTTGGTTATTTTTAATTAAACCTTAATTTAAAACTCAAAACCTTAATTTGAAAGTCATTTGTGCACTACCTTAGTTATTCTTTAACAAGTGGATTGCATTGAAATTCTATTACGTTACAATTTTTCAAGAAGAGTTGTAGTGTATGTTGGCTAAATTCTCATAGGAAACTTTACCTCAATCAAAATTTCAAAACCTAGATTTGAAACTCTTTCCTGCACTATTTAAGCTATTCTTTAGCAATTGTATTGTATTGTAATTCTATTACATTACAATCATGCCAAAGCCAAAAGAGTTGTAGTGCACATTAGCTAAATTCCCATAACAAACTTCAACAAGAACCATTTGGAAGAACATAAGACCATTGTTACATGTGGTCATAAAAATCTTAAACTTTCTTTTATTAAGACTATTTTAAATTTATTTTATTAATAATAAAAATAATAGTTTTATAAACTTTATTTAATGTTTATTGTAGTTTTAGTATTTGTATTTGTAATTAAAAATACATTAATATCAGTATAATATTATAAAATATATATTTTTAATATTAAACTAAATTATAAAATCTGTATAAAGTTTCAAAATTATAACATTCACTTATATTTACATATTCAATATAAAAGGATGGACATGTAAATAGTGAATGTTGTCTGATAATTAAATGAAAACATAATTTCTTTAATTATTCACAAGTTCAATCCATATAATATAATAACAAATGTTCATCATTTTGGGTAAAGTATAAGCAATTTTGAAATATTGATGAATAATTAAAAAATTGATTTCATTTATACCGTTTATTTTTATGTCATAGTTTAAATTAATTAATTTAATTTCTCTAAACTTTAATTTTCATTAAATTTTATATTTAATTTAATTAAAGATAGAGGAGAAAAATAATATTGTAAAAAAATAATTTAAAATATAAATTAACCAAATTTCCTTTAAATGTTAAAATCCAATCTAATTAACTTAACTTATTTAAACTTTAAATTTTCTTAAATTTTATATTTAACCAAATTTTTATGTTATTCTCAGGAGCTGATGAAGATTGTCGAATTCTAAAGAGAATGGACAATCATATAAAAAATTAATGAAACATAAAGCGAGAAGAGAAACTCCTATTTAAAATGCACATGCTTCAATGTGTCCAAGTCCCACCCTCACAATTTAGAAAATGGGCAAGATGATAATTACTTCAATGAAAATCCTTACATTACCTTTGTGTTGGGAATATGGGAATTCCTGGCTAGTCTCATCGAATATATATATTCGAAGTTGTATTTAATACAAAAACTAAAAATCAATATTAAGGTATAAATGATTTAATGGAGTTTCTTAGGCACGGTAAATTTTTAATCATTGCTTGGTAAAAATATATTTTAAACAAAGTTTAAACACCTTATTTAGATATACAAGAAAGTTAGTAGTTATACAGTGACAGTCAGAGTGTCATTCATGTTTCAAAGAACTCAACATTTCATTCTAAGAGGAAAATAGATAGTTCAATTACCATTTCATACAGCGATTGAAAATTGAAGATGGAAAGGATACATACTACATAGAATATTACATACATGTTAAAAAAGGTGGTAACTAAGGAGAAATTGATATTCTAATAAATTTCAATTGAACTTCAAGTATGATGGTAAAGATGAGAAACAACCAGGCTAGGTGGAAGCATTGTCCAATAAGTAAAGCAATTGTGGACTGTTAAAATTTATTCTCCCAGTGGGTGATTGTTCGGTGTACAAGCTAATTATATTCTTCATTTAGAGGTCAATTTTTGACCACGTTTGGATCCTAGTCCCAGACAAGTGGGTGTGGGTGGGCTTGACCAAGAAGATCAGCGAATGAGTCGACGTCTCTCGTAAACAAACACTCTAATGGGTAGCAAAGGCACGTGAAATACACATTTATATCCTCTATCTCTTTTCCTTTTCAATGTCTTTTGCATTGATTGCCTCTTTCATTGCCTTTGGCATTTGATTGCTTCTTTCTTATACTTGTGGGTCAGTCCTTTTGTTTTGTCAGAATGGATGTTATTTAAATCTGAAGTCGACCGAGAAGATTAGTGAATGAATGAATGAAAGTCGATGTCATGAATGAAAGTCGACCAAGGATGGATAGAAGTATACACGGGAGAGTGTTAAGTGATATTGTTTACAAGCATGATTGAAAAGTATGTTTCTTCTATTTATTTTATATTCATAACTTATTCTTCCATTTTGGTTGGATAGATTAAAGTAGAATTTCAAATTTTCATGGTTTTTTGTTTCTATTACAATTCCTCTTTCACTATCTATGTGGCTCAGTGTTTTTTATTCCTCTTTCACTACCTGCATGGCCCAATCTTTTCAAATATTTATGCTCTGTTTTTATTGCTCCCTATCTCATTAATCTCTTGTCTACTTGTCCTTTAATCTTAATTGTTATTCAGCAATCCCATTACTTCCTCTTAATTTTTTTGTTTTCTTTTCATTATTCAAATTTGTCCAAATTTGTTCTTCATCCCTAATCTTTTAATCTTAATTGTTATTTAGCAATCCCATTAATTCCTCTTATTCTTTTTGTTTTCTTTCCATCTTCTAGATTTGTTCCTGGTGCTTAATGGCATTAATTACTTATTAATAATCTAATGTTATTATTGGATTTTTTTCTTAGTTTTGATAAGAAATTCCATTAATCTTATTGCAATGTTCTTTGTCATAAAGCCTTGCTCGCTCCTTCTCCCACAATATATGGGGAAAGCTTCTCATTGTTTGAGTCTTCTTTGTCAAGTCTAGTGTTTGAGTCTTCTTAGTGGAAATCTTGTAGTGGGAAATTTAAAAAATTCTTCTGTCTTGAGCATTTTGGCATATTTCAAATCCAATCCTCGGGAAATAGAGGGTGGGGATCAAAGTCTCTCTCAACTACCTTGATGAGAGATAATAGTTATAAAATGGAAATTAAAACCTCATATAAAAGGTTGAAAATCCAATGGAATATAAATAGGATTTTAAAATTATATTTATTTATTGCCTCGCACATGTAAATTAAGTTGCATGCATATAGAACCAATGCAATTGATTATTAAGGGGTTTCAATTTATGAATTTATTAGGTAATTATTTCCCTTTTATTTTATCTGGTCACTATTGTATTTTAATGATTTATTTGAAAGAATTTTTATTTTTAAAATATGTACGCGTTTATTATATACATATCATAGAGTGTAATGTGCATTAAATTTTTGTATGAAAATTATGCAGCTAAGAAGTTTAGTTTAGCTTAGCAAAATTATTAATTCAGTGTGATATATATAATGAAATTTGATATTTAAATTAGGTTGTGATTTTAGATTTATTA
>APFE030224831.1:0-13681 GCA_000404065.3 Pinus taeda | reverse complement strand
AATACCATTTTTGGAAACTACATCCTGAGATGAAACCAAAAATTTGAATAACAAGGAGAAAGAAAAGGTTGTTGCAACTACACAACAAGATCTAGGATTAGATTTCAGAAATGAAACAAAAATCATAGCCATGGGATTGAAAGGTAAGGATTCTATTGCAAGTACTATTTCTTCTAGAAAACCCATTGAAACTCAAAATTAAAGAGAAAGAATAGAGATTTTCCATATTAGAGTCATCACAAAACATAACAAAGTAGATACTTTGTTTGATAGTGGATCACAAGCAAACCTTATTTCAGAAGACATTGTCAAGAAACTAAATTTGGAAACCATTCCTTATCCTAAACCTTATTCTTTGGTTTGGGTATGTGACAATGCCAAATTGCAAGTGACAAGAAAATGCATACTTAAATATGCTATCACTGCAAATTTTATTGATGTGGTACCACTTGACATATGCAAGATTGTTTTAGGAAGCCCATACTTGTATGATAGGAAAGCCATCTTTCATCGCCATGAGAACAAGTATCATTTGTTTAAAAATGGGATTGAGTATATTGTTAGATCACATCGCAAGAACTTGAATTTGTCTCTTGTGAATGGTGGAAAATTGAAGAGGTTTGTAAATGGTAGTCAAACGTTTGCATTGTTAATGATTAAACATAAATATGTTGAGGAATCTGAAGCCTTCCAAGGATGTGATGCAAGATTAAAATCTGATTTAGTTGAAGTTGTTAGCACATGTGATAAGATGTTTTAGGAATTTGACATGTTTCCTTCTAAAAGATTAAAACAACATGAAGTTCAATTGTAGCAGGATGCATCACTTTTGAACATTGGTATGAATAAGATGTCAATGTTAGAGAAAGCATGCAACAAGAAGTAGATGCTAGAGCTACTTGAAAAAGGGAACATTAATTCTAATACATCTTCTTGTGGGTCTCCTAATGTTTTTTCTTTGAATAAGGATGGTGCATGGCAGTGGCGATCACATTTGGTGAAGATTCAGGCCAAGTACAAGGCTAAACATGATAAGCATCATGTTGACCATAGTTTTTAGGTTGGAGATGAAGTAAGGCTTTGCATCAACAAAGAAAAGCTCCAAGGTGAAAATAACTTGAAATTTGGTGAGTCTCCTCTGATTGAAGATTCAGGAGAGAATGTTCAGATTCTTTCAATAGAATTTTTCTCTCTTGAATTTCTTGAAGAATTGCAGCAAGATCCTATCCTTAACAGAAAAACAAGAACTTCAAAAAGAAGGAACAAGAAGCAACTTCATATAGGGCTCAAAGGCACAAATCTCATCAAAGCCAAATGGATTAAGATTGGAAGGGTGAGGGAACTATACCCTCATCTGTTCACTGACTGAAAATAGTATTTTGGAGGTCCAAGAGCTTCTAGTTGGGAGGAGTGATCCAAGGGATCAGTGATGTGATCAAAATTCAAAGTGTTCAAAAGTGCTCGAAACTTGTTCCAAAGTGTAGATCTCAACAACATGAATCCAACGCAACGTGAATAACTCAAAACCAATATTGTATGCTCCTAATATCACATTCTAATCGTTTGCCCAAACAGGTAAAAATTTTGCAGGTTGGATTCATGAGTGTTGAATGGGAATTCCATACACTAACTCGGTAGAGTGGTTGGGAATATTGATTGTAGCTTATGGGAATGGCAATATGCCAAGTTGCCTCACCCGATTGGCCCAAGCTAGCAAGTTCTAATTGGTGGATGTAATTTTCGTGGCCCAATGATTGGGTGCCACATGGCCCAATCATAAGGCTACCACATGGCACCATGAGGTGGCGCAAAATTTGGTTGAGCTCCAAACAAGCCTCCATGGGATTTTAACACGCAACCTCCAATTTACAATCCAAGCACATTACCACTAGGTCATGGGTGTTACTTAATAGCTATGGTTGGAGATTTTTATTTAAAAATTCAACATAGTTAACATCCATAAGATTGCAGGCAGAAGGGAGCTGAGGGCTTGGGATTAGCCCCGAACCAAGGTTTTGGAACCCACAGGTATTACCCACTCGACCGTAGTAATGTATCGAAGTGTCAATAGTAATGAGGGCTAGCGGATAAGCCCATCCCAAGATCACACCATAAACTATATGACTGTAGGTAGATATGTTTGCAGCTATGTGGATGGGTGTAATTTTTTCGGAACAACCTTAGGTCATATGCCACCCATAGGTCCATACACCCACATTTTTTAAGTAGAGCATTCAACATCGGGAGCTAAGGTATGAGCCAAGGTCTAGGGAATATGAAGTTCCATAGGACCATAAGTTAAAGGCAAAGGGGGTCGGTAGATAGCACTAGGTGAAAGCACCAGGACACGATCACTCTCGCATTCACATGACTCTTGACAAAGAATTGGTGCTAAGGTAGAAGGTGTTAAGGTGAAGGGCTGAGCCCCGGGGTCACATACCACTTTATATGACCACACACCAAGGTTGAATGCAGGCTCTAACAGTTAGGGTGGGCCATTGGCCTAGCCCTCAGCCCTATGGGGCACCAAATAACCATGATCTTGAACCTTAAGGGGCTAATCCGGTGGGGGCAAGTCATTGGCCTTAGCCCTCATCTGCATGGCCCATGTGGCCCAAATTTTCTATCAAAGGGGGGCATTGAGCATTTAAAGGAGGCAACAAATTTCACATGAACCGGTGGGAATCTTACCGATGCCTGGCGAAATTCGTGTCAGCAGGCCCTGGAATTGTGTAATTCATAGGACAGTTAGCACGAGAGTGCATTTTGTAGAGAAATTAGTAAAAAAAACTTATAGAGAGAATAAATTATTTAGTTTTCTACTAAATTGAGCCCAACAAGAGCCCAGTGAGGGTTTTTTTACTGTTCTCGAGCCATTGGAGACATAATTTTTACATTATGAACACTATAAATCCATGTAAACACAAATTTGAGAACTTAATGAAAGAGGCCTAACATTGGAAGCTATACGAGGGGATGTAGCCCACGAGAGCGATGAACTCCTTTATCATTTTTGTTGTAATGTACTTCCGATATTGTATATTTGTCTCTATTTTTATGTTGTTAACTAATTTCTTAAAACCATAATTTTATTTTCTTTTGCAATTTAGTGATCCATTGCCTAAAAGACTTCAAATTTTATTTGCAAAATTTCCCATCACCTTCAAGTTTGCGTTACAAATTACTACAACAGTTGAAATGACCTCCCTCCAGTAACTCATATTAGGGTTTCTAGTTGTTCATACTCACTACATGGCCTCTCTGCAAAATAATTTCAACCTTCCTTTCCCTACCTCTCTCGCACTAGAAAAACAACTAGGACACTCTGGAATTATCCTCCAAATTTCTCTGTTACTCCCTCTCTTCAATACTCTCTCTAGCTCAAATTTCCTCCCTTGCTCAATCACTACAGCCGGGTAACTCGCTCTCCCTCTTGTGTCTATATCCATCCGATCGACTTGCTCTTATAATCTCTTATTGGAGCTTCAATGACCATAGTTCCATAATTCCCTTCACCTTAGTTCCATATCAATGACTAAGATCATCTGAGACTTGATCCAAGTCATTTTTTGGAAGTTTCTAGACCATAAGTCTATTTCCTCAATTAATTCACTTTAATTAACCATGTTTCATAAGTTGGACTTAGGATATCTAAATGATGGTTAGTTAATCTAATTAATGTGTTTCACAATCTTACCTCGTGAAACCTTTTATAGGTTTCAGAGATCTCATGTATGATGCTACCAAATCAATAAAACACTAACAAAATTCTATCTTGAGCATGATCATCCCTCTCCTTGTTATTTATTTGATTTTATACTCATGGTGTTATTGTCTAGTGTGCGAACCATCACAACCATCCAATGTTGTCATTTTTCCTCACTCTATGCTTATTGCCTCACTAGAATCCTCATTTCCCCTTGTGGCTCCCTTTTTTTGTAGAGCATCCCTAAGTGGACTTGTTCCTTTATTGGTCCTCCTCTCATATCTCTAGCTTGCCACTAACCTCACTCATTTTTCTAGGCCACATTCATGGCTCTAACTTGCTCGCTTGGCTCCCCTACCCATGTGGCTCCGTCTGCTCCCTCGCACACAAAATCTTGTTCTTTTCACTTTTCTCCCTTCTTGTGCATCCATCATGTCTCACGAGTGTGCTCATGTTTGCAAGGGAGTGACATATTAGTAGGAATGAGCAAGTCAAGGTAGTACACATACTCATCACCGATTTGAGGAAACAACATGTTAGTTTAGAGAGATTACCCCACGTCCCATTTATGATGATCTCACCTATGCCAAAAGAGAGGGGACCTCCCAAAGGCATCAACTCTTAGATGCCAAGGTTCTAGTTGGACTAGTTGATTGGGTGCGAGACATTGGGCATACACCTGAGTGCTTTAACTAGTAAATGTACACAATGGACTTGTAATGACATATGAAATTCCTCTTAGGTAGGGTTCTCTTAGATCCCATGAACATAGAGTATCCCTCCTCCACTCCATGGAGCATTTGCATTAACACATGAAGAACCTGGATCAACCGCTAGAATGCATTGAGCAACACCTTTGCAACCTTCCCCTAGTTAGAGTTACATTAGGCAACAACAAGGACCCTATCCACGTTGCAATTAGACCCTTTTATTTAGCATGTTGTCATGTCTCTAGCTTTTAAATTTCATGTTTCCTCAATTTGCTTTGATGGTCACAATGTCTTATGTCTCTCTAAAGAAAGTGAATTTTTGAATATGGTTGGGTTTTCCTAGTGACCAAAAATTTGAAAACTCCCATTATTTTCTTATAATCTCTTGTTTAGAAAGTAATACAAAATTTTACTCACAAAAAAAATTGTTTTATTATTATTATATAAAAAACATTTTTTTTATAATAACTAAAAATTATTTCTATTGTAATTATTTGTATTTATTTTTAATTTGAATTATTTACTAAACATTAAAATTAATATTTACAATAATAATAATTTATATAATAAATACACATTAAATTATATATATATATATATATATTATATATATATATATATTATATTTACATAATTTATACAATCTAATAATATTACTAACATTCAAAATTTTATATTTTATTTAATTAATAAATATATAAAAATCCAATATTAATCAATATTTTCTAATCATTAAAATAAATAAAAATATATAAGAATTACATATAATTTTTGTCATTATAAGCAATATATTAATAACTAACCATTTTAATTCTGATCTATTCTTGTTGTATTATTTAAAAAATCGATCTGATTCTCTGAAAAATGATGTATTATCAAAGTGTGATTTTGGTTTTCAGTTATTTTAGGCATTGTGCGGTTAATATGTGTCAACGTCAACTCCATGTATCATGAGTCGTACCACAACATTTATACCATACCAGATCAAATATGCAGAAAATAATAATCACGACTGCCAGGAACAGGAAAAATACCCTAATTAAGCAATGTGCAGGATTTTCTCAATGCTAGGAGAAATTTCACGTCCAAAATACTATGGAAAAGTCCAGTTAGATTCAAACCATTCTAAGTATATTGGCTGTGCAGGCAGCAGATTTCTGCTGGATCAGAAACCTGATGAAAATAAACATGTAAAATCATAACAGTGAAATCATAACCAATAGCGAACGAAAGATTCATAACAGTGAAATCAGCATTTACTAGGGGAGGCCGCCCACAATAATTTAAGTGCAATTGGCCAAATTCAACCCAAAAGCCAAACCCAATAACACCAGGTCTTCAGCTAGACTGCCAGCCAGTATATTCGATACTGTCTTCCGAGAGCGAGGGATGTGCATGCTCAAGCGTCATCAAACGTCTTTCAATACTGTTAACTGTCATCTGCATTGCGTTTAGCTGAGTCATCAGATTGGCATTCTCTTCTTCATGACGTCTTCGACGGCTGCCTGGGCTCAAATTTTCACTGGCCTCCTCATGATTATTGTCATCAAAAAGCCGTGGGCTGGGATTAGGCTTACCATTGATAACAGGAGATGTGGAAGTGTGATGCAGTTCGGGCCTGTGATCGCCTGGGTAGTCTGGTCCGGGAGCGAAATGCGAGCTAGGGTTAGGGTAAATGGTTGGACTAGTGGGAATGTAATCGCCTGGGTAGTCTGCTCCGAGAGAGAAATGCGAGGTAGGGTTAGGGTTAACGGAAGTAGCGATGTCAGTGTAATCGCGTGGAGTATCGAATGCAATACCGCCATTATTCCTTGCCCGCACGAGGAACGAAGTGGTATTGCGGGGAGCAGGCGGGTGAAACAGATAATTACGCCTCTCGTTCTCTGTGCAAACCCTTGGATCTCCTTGCATATTATTAGTTTTCCTCCTCTTCCATTTCGAATTATTCCGCTTGAAAGAATGGTGTGAATTATTGGGAGGGATTCCGCCTCTGCGATTTGGCTGCTGATGATAATGGCGAGAATAATTGGAACGAAAACTGCCTCTGGTGTTTGGGTGCCGATGATATTGGCGAGAATAGTAGGGACGAAAACCGCCTCTGGTATTTGGCTGCCGATCTGAATGGTATTGGCCGGTGTTATAATCCATGGCTGGGGCTATTCGACAGCTTTCTTGCCTGCCAGGTGGATTCCATGGAAGAGCAGGTTGCATTTTTGAAGTAAACGAAGGGAACGTGAAGAGACTCGTGAAGTAATAACGGATGGAATTTTGAAATGAAACGGAGGAAATTGACAATTAGATTCTTGATGGATTGGGTTTCGGATTAGAACTTATATATAACCCAATAAGGAGGGTTAATAGTCGGTGAACCATAAACAATCTCCGTCCAAGGTTATAAATGCGTCCCTACCGGAGTTTGGTGTTTTGGTCAAGTAAATATTGAAAATGATTTATTTTTATTTATTTTTATTGAAAAATAATTTTATTTTTATTTTTTAAATATAAATATGTGTTAGGTATTTTACCTATCTAATTTTTATAATTTGTTAGGTATTTTGGTTATCTAATTTTCAGAATTTGTTTTAAAATAAAATATTAATAAGTGCAATTATATTATTAAAGGTGATTGTCCATATTATTTTCTACATTTTTTACTTAATAATGTTAATTAGTTTATATCATCACTTCAATAATGTGTTTTTGTTATTTGACCCTATCATTCTCCATCAAAATTAATGATATTGATCACTTATATCACCACTTTAGTGTTTGATATTGATCACTTATATCACCACTTTAGTGTTTGAGTTATTTGACCATATCATTCTTTACCTTTTAAAATTAAATTGATGATGTTTAACCATTTATATTACCTCTTCAATTTGTTTGAGAAGGATTAGTAGATTTGTGAATTAAAATATTAATATTAGTAATATCAAAATATATCAAATAAGTAGATGAAAAAAAAGAGTAAATAGTCCAACCTCCTAATCATACTATATAGGTAAAAACTTTTCTCTTTGAAATAATGAAAAAAAGAGATTGTATCTCAATGCATCACTTCCAATTGGGAAAAGGGTTAAACCCCCCACTTTTAACATCAGTGAAGAAGGTGGTATATGCTACATTCATGGAGGAATGTACTAGGTGGGCAAGAGTATTTAACCTTAAAGTGATATGGATTCCTTTACCTCTTCCAACCTATTATCCCTTGGTGGTTGGGACCTTATTACCTAAGGATAATTTGAATCTTCGTGATGTGACCCTTGATAGGGCTTAGCTTGGATCAAGTTCCACACTCTTTCTTTGCTTGACATCCACTTTTAACATCAGTGAAGAAGGTGGTATAGGCTACATTCATGGAGGAATGTACTAGGTGGGCAAGAGTATTTAACCTTAAAGTGATATGGATTCCTTTACCTCTTCCAACCTATTATCCCTTGGTGGTTGGGACCTTATTACCTAAGGATAATTTGAATCTTCGTGATGTGACCCTTGATAGGGCTTAGCTTGGATCAAGTTCCACACTCTTTCTTTGCTTGACATGTGTGGTTGATCAATTTGAGGCACTTAGAGCCAACTGTAGTGTATTTACTTTTCCTAGTAAGATCTTCCCTCACAAAGATCTCATTAGAACATAGGTTGTAAAGCTTAAATGCTTCACAAAGTTGGTCACAACAACATGATAAGCAAGCAAATGAAGAATCATCAAGAACCTCAGAGTAGTCATCTAGGACTCTTTTCAACCTAGGTGGAAACCTTGTTCTCGTGCTTCCAAACGATGTGTCCATTAGGAGGGGAAATAGAATACATCCATTTCAATTAGTTGTTGGAATGGAAATGGGTCTTTATGGTCATTGCGAGGTATATTATATGATTAGCATATATCGATGGACATCTTATTCATCACTAAGACAAGTGAGAAACTTATTTCATTTGTTTGAGACATTACAAGATGCCATCAATTTGCAAAAATTATTAAGAGACAGGGAACTTGAGGATATCAAGGGTTTAGATGCAGTTGCTTGTTGTAGCAAAGACTCCCTTTAAAGAAGGATTTCATTGGTGGTAGCAGATGCATTTAGCACGTTTATGTGGGTCTATATTGAAGGTTCTTCCCCTCTCTAGAGGGTCATTTACGTTTTCATTTATTAGTTATTTCAAGTTTCTTCATCATATGCCACTCATAATGGGTTTGATAGGAACCACTTTATCATTTTGTATGCTAACATCACCCATACTCAATACTTGGGGAGGTTATCCTTAAATTAACATTGAATCCTGCATTAGATCCCTTTAAACTCCTCTCCATGATTGCTTAGAGAACATATTCTGTGTCTAGGAGATAGATCTATAGTTAATGGGGCTCCACTAAATATCTAATGATGCTTTGGGGCCTATCGTCACCTATGGTCAATAACTTTTTTATTTTGGTGAATCTCATGAGTTATTGATTCTTAATGAGTTCATACATTTACCATATTCTTAATTTTTTATATGCTAACCTACTAAAAGAGGAGTGAGTGTTATTTATTATGTCCTCTCTAGCAAAAACCTCCTCCCATTTATTGATCGCTTCTCTATTTCCCCATCCCTATCATTGATTATTCTCTTCTTTCCCTGTGTCTCTTAGTCGACATCCCCTTCCTCATAAAACCCCTAGAATAAAATCCAGGGGTATAAGAAGAATTAATGCCAACTCCATCCACTTTCAGGAACGATGGGGTCCTCCTTCCTAGTTGATACCAAAACTACAAATGAGACTTTCACTTGGAACAATTGAAGAGGAGTGTAGCAAGTGGTTTCCAAACTAGATTGTTTCCTAGTCACAAGATCCATTATGATTTGAGACATATTCTTATAAGCATCCATTATCCCAAATCACGACTCTAATCATTTGCCTATATGTCCTAATATTGACATAAAGACTCAACCCAAGAACATGTCCTTTCATCTAGAAAAGTTTTGGTTACAACATCCAGAATTTCAAGGTAACATAAATAGATGGTGAAAGGAGCAGGAAAACTCGAAGGAACATTAATGCATAAGCTCCAACAAAAACTCAAATACATCAAATGGTAGCTCAGAGGTTGGAACAAAACAAAATTTGGCAATATTTTGGAGGAGAAGTGTAGACTAGAAAAGAAGATGGAAACAATATGATAGGAAGCCATTCTACATGGTCAATCAACCACATTAATTAAAGAAGAAGTCACCACTCTTACTAATCTTGAGGAGCATCAAAAGTAGTAAGAACTTCACTCGCAACAAAAATCAAGGGTATGATGGCTTGGGAAGGAGGAAAGAAACATATCATTTTTCCACAAATCAATGCTACAACATCGCCATCATAATCACATTTCCTCCCTTAAAACCCATGAAGGAGTGAAATTGTAGGAGCATCAAGATAAATTTCGAGAGTTATTATGATATTATCAACATATTCTTACAAAACCTATTCCCACCAAACAATAGGCAATCCAGAAAATTATTAAGCACAACCATTACTTTTATAACACTAGAACAAAATGAGGCTCTTCTCACAGATATCTTTTGAGGAAGTGGAAGCAATAATTAAATCAATGCCGGGTAACATAGCTTTTGGCATAGATGGGTTTACAATAGGATTCTTCCAAATATGTTGGTTAAGATGTTTGGTAGGTGGTGGAAGAGTCCAAACAAAGGAAATCCATCTTAAAATTCTTATCTACCACATTCTCATGCTGGTGTCAAAGAAAGATAAAATGGAGGATCCCAATGGATACATGCCCATTGCTCTATACATTGCTATATATAAAGTTGTCACCAACATTATAGAAAACAAGTTTAAGACTCTCCTTCTGAGGTTCATATTGTCAAAGAAAACAAACTACATTAAAGCTCGCCAAATATTAGAAGGAAATATTAGAAGGAATCATGGTTGAGAGCAAACCATCTAGTCACTAAATATCTAAAAAAAAGCATGTGTGTTACTTAAACTAGATCTTTCAAAAGCCTTCAACAAGCTCAATTTCTCATACTTCTTCAACATTCATAAGGAATGGATAGACAGGATTAAAAACTTGTTGTCATTAGCCTTCTTCTCTATTATGGTTAATGATTCCCCCACCAATCCATTAAATCCTCGAGAGGCATTTGGTAGGGAGACGCGCTCACACCTTTCCTTTTAATATTGGCAATAGAAGGGTTGGGGAGATATATCAACGCAATGACGTTAGAGAACATAATAAAAGTATGCATCTATTTGGAGAGGACCTTCCACTAAAAATTTGTTGATGATACTATGGGCATGGGCACTGAGGCAAGGAATTTTATGCAAATTCTAGAGGATTTTTCCCAAAATTCATGCATGGAAATAATAATAATAAAAAAAAAAAATCTCAAGTATTTTTCTTTAACACTCCACTCTTTGTTCAGAGACATATAGGAATAATCCCATGGTTCCAAATAAGCAAGCTCCCCTTCTGAGTATCTAGGAACTCCATTACTTAATAGCTCCTTCAAGTGGATCATATGTGAGTAATTGTTAATTAAAACCAATAACAAGTCAGTAGGTTGGTATTTCTTCTCTCTCAATGTTATTGGGAGGCCAGTACTTCAAAAAGTGGTTCTTGAGGCCCTCCCATGTACTTATGCTCTGCACTCATGGAAATGACATTAATCTTAAAAGAAATCCATCAAATACAAATTCCATTGGGGAGGATCCAACTTGTAAAAAAATGGTTCCTAGTTGCATGGGACAAACTTTTTCTACTAAAACTAAAAGGAGGATTGGGCTTGCATGACCCCACTTCCATGGAAAATTCCTAGGAGAAAAAACATGGTGGAGATGGATACAAGAGGGTTCAAATATTTATAAATGCATATGGCATCATAAATATGCCCCCCTTATTCCCCACAACAACTTATCTAGATGCACTCTCCCATTTCTAGCTCATCCATGTGGAGTTTGGCTAAAAAAGTCATGCACTTAATTAATCAACATTGCTTTTGTGAAGTAAAGGATGGACACACCGCATTGTTTTGAGATGACTCATGGCAAAAACTTCATAATCTATGATATCAATAATAGTTGTACAATATGCACCTACAATTGGCATGGAGAGGAGAGGCCCGAGTTTGGAGTGGATTAGCCAAAAAAACCCCTCATACATCAACCCTTTCAGCATCACCCACAAGCAGGTGAAGTCTCATTGAAAGCATCTATAAGGAACTGCACGATATTGGATAGTTCTATAATGATGAAGGAGATGTAGATCCTACACTTGTTGTTAGTACTTATCCAATATCTTAGTTATTCATATTAAAAAATTCAAATATACACTTATTCTAGATAGTAAATCCATTATATTTTATAGAGTTATAAAACATAATCACATATAATTTCAAAACATTATGCATGTAAACATAAACTAACCTAAACAACTCTTTTATTATTACTATGAATTATGTATTACATTCCAACTTTTGTGGCTCACTATCCTAGAAAATGTTACATCGTGAAATCCTTACAAAACATCTAACTACATCATCAAAAGACACATGTATCTATGTCCAATAATATTCACTCCCCCAATTATATTCCAAATTTATATATTTATATATTTAAATTAGGGTGGAGATCCAACAAATAATCCTATTTTTACTATTGGAAATAACTACTACGAGAAAATTCCAACAACTAAGCCTAATGACTTTCCCTATTTTCACATTCTACGCATTGATCCTTATCTAACTTTTCTATACAATATCCTTCTATCTGGTGCTCCTTTGCGTAGGTGCCAAAATAATTTCTAAAAACGTTGCTCTAACCAGCCCCCAATACTCAAATGTGGCCCATCTGAGCCACTCGGTCCTTCTTACATTCCATCTTGCATCGTCACGCATCGTCACAATAAGTTTGTTTTTTATCTAAGCGTTGGCTCAAAATTTGTTGTGCTACTCGTACTTCTTCCTCTTTTCTTCCTTTTGGCACTTGCCCGCAAGGTTGCAAGTACATGATCTTTTCTTCTTGGCCCCAAAGAATTGCACTTAACTTTTCCACAAAGATTTCATGCCACCTCTCAATAGATGAAGGGTTGACTCCTTCTGAATGTTTTAATCAACACCACTTCTCCCATCTCCATGTTTCTCATCGATAACAATACTGCTATGTTCATTAGATGCACCGCCCCTCTGAACTCTGAGAACCATTATTGCACTCAACTTCCTTGGTGGTAGATATACTTTTGAAAACTACCCCACAGTGCAGCATTTAGACCTAGAATCTTTACTGGATTCTCCATAGACTATGCAAGGTCTATGAATGCTCTTGATGTCTTAGTTCTAGTCTTCTTCTTTGATTCTCCTTCGCTCGTAGCCACCTTTTGAAATTTCTACCAAATTTTAACTCTCTTTCATTCTCAATCATTCTATCTTTCTTATGTCACTGTCTACTCTCCATCTATTGGACACAAAACTTGTTGGACTACCTCTCTAAACTTTATAAGTTATTGTGGCACAACATCATGATTTCAAATTCATCAAACCTAATTCCATCTATTGTCAAATTTAATTCTCTTGGTGCAGACTATATTAATGTGCATACTTGGTGTAGGGTGAAAGTATATGTGAGGACAACATAAGTATGAGAACATGCATACAAAAAGAAAGAAGTGGAGGAAGAATTAGCTAGAGAGAAGATAAATCAATTAGAAGAATTACTTTTGTGACATCTCAAATGGAATTATTAAATTTTTTGGTAAATGATTTGTAGGCAAGGAGATTGTGTGAAATAATGAGTTGCTGACAAAATATTTTTTTAAGGAATACATGTGCTACCTTCTTAGGTCAAACATTGAAATTGTACAAATAAAACACAAATGAATGAATGAACTATAGAAGTTCTGGAGCATGGTTACGACACCCATGAAAACTTAAGAGGCTAGGAGTATGCATATTTAAAATCCAAATGAAATGCATCAAACATTCAAGGAGAGTAATGCAGAGATGAAAGGAAATGCAGGGATGGAAAAAGTGACAGGAGATAACAGAGATGGATGAGGCGAAGGTGTCAGTTGTAAGACGTGAGATTGAAAGAGAGGTTACAAAATTACACAGATGTCAGTAGAATGCACCGATTCTAGATAAGTGTGTTACATACAAATATTCATTTACCAGATGAATGTTAGATTGAATACAATTCATAAGAGATAAAAGATGCACTGAATTGAAAAGAAAGAGATGTAGCTCTCAGGTGTGGCCTGCACCTGGAGACTACACTCAC
>APFE030224828.1:0-88399 GCA_000404065.3 Pinus taeda | reverse complement strand
TGCTAGTCCCACTAAGATGGGTAGCTATCTTAGAAACAAACAGATTAAAGTTACTTTCGTTTTCCTTTATGAGAAGTAGATAGGAGAAGAGCAAAGAATACCAACCTCAATCTTCCGCTTGTTTCCTTGCTTGTTCTTTCTCCCCTTTGACGGATCTTTGCCACTCCTCCCTTGATTACTCTGCTTCAAAGAGTACCTATAAATTCAAAGTAGCATAATACCTTCAAAGTACAGAGATCTACAATCATAAACAATATAGGACCAAATATATATTGACCACACAAATGCATATATTATCATACATACAAAAATGTGGAGGAAAACTTGAATAGCTTTATTGATATAAAGATTAGAAGAGAGGATTACAACCCATTGATCTGACCCAGCATCATCCTCCTAGCATGAAAGCCTTTCTTCACCTCATGAAAATCTTAGATAACCCAACACTATGATATTTCACCAGGAAACTAAAAACACTTCTTACAAGATACAAAATTCTAGACTCTGGATCTCTGGGATGAGGGATCCATATATAGATGATTGCAGGGGTGTGAGTCAACTTCTGGGATTTTGATTAGTGTCTTCTCTCTGATAGTTCTTGATTACACTTGGAGATTGATGATCTCTTACTCATCCCTGGGTGAATTCAGAGAGGCAAGTTTCACAGGAGAAGTTTCTGGAAGATTCCATGATCCTCTACCTTGCAAACTGTCTCTGCCATTTGTCTACTCTCACCCATCACACCCTTCAGAAGGGCTTTCCAGTATGCATCACACTTTTTGCACTGAGCAGGTGAGATGCATCACACCCTTAGCACTGAGCAATCTGTATGGTCCAGTTTTGACCAGTTCTGAGCAGTTTTCTGTGGAGAACTTTTGGGAGATGATGTAATCAGCTGACCTTGTTCCTTTAGGGCATCAAACAACACTTTTAGGGACTTAGAAGCCCTTGGTTTATGGACATATATGATTGGGGTTGCAGTGCCCAAATATGTCCATAACACCTATAGCTTCTCGAGTGCACCCAGTTTTCCATGTTTCATGTTTAAAGAAGGTTATAGGTGACAAGATCCCAGTTCAATCAATATTTCCAGAAATTGATGAGGAAGGAAAAATCATATTGGAACTAGAAGCAGTCATAGAAAAAAGAACTCGACAGCTATGAAATCGATCAATTTCGGAGCATCTCATCAAGTGGAAGAACTTATCCACTGAAGATTCCACATGGGAGGATGAGAATTTTATACAGAAGCGTCCAGAACTACCCAAGCATTGAGGACAATGCTTTTCAGAAGGAGAGGGGCATGTTAGGCCCTTATAATACTAGTGATTCCCCCATTACTATTGTCATTATATCCCTTATTGTTATTGTTGTGCCCCTATTGTCCCCATATTGTTATTAGTATGCCCCATAGAAACCCACTATCGTTATTTTTGTGCCCTTATATTATTACTATTATGTCGACTTGATTATATTATGACCCCTTAGACTCCTATATATATAAGGGAGGTTTAGTCATTTGAATCATCCAAGAATTGTTCATTTGTGTAATGTAAAGGAGGTTTCCCCCTCGAAGAGGCTGAATTCTAAGGCATTGAGCTATATTTTATATCTTTTTGTGAGCTGGGTTCCTAACAAAGAAGAAGTCACTAGAGGAGGAAATAAGACAGCAAACACCGGTCTAGTGGACCCTCCAGCTGAAGAAAACGCTATCTATGAAACCCTGGGAGATGAAAATCAACTAGGTAATACTATTTTTTCTAATTCCCCTGAGGACGAGGCCTACCCAGAAGAAAACCCAGAGAATGGCAATTGTTTAGGAGACATTGTTGTATTGGGATCTCCTGAAAGAGAAATCCATGATAAAGTGGAGCTAGAAGGTGAAGCTCCATCGGGAGATACAGTTCCATATGGAAGCCTACCTGATGCTGACACATTACCTCCTATACAGGAAACAGAGGACAATGCAATTAACCCATCACTGATTGGAAGTCTTAGGATAAAGAAGTCTTATAGGGACAGGCTCATAAAAGTGCTTAAGAAGTATAGGAAACAGAAGCAAATAATTGGGCAATGAAGGGAGTGGTTAAAGGAGGCAATTAGAGCCAAGAATTTGAAAGTAGAAAAAGATACCATAGGCACACAAACAAAACATTGATCTAGAAAGGATGCTCAGACCCAAACTGAGGATATTTTGGCCTATCCAAAGGAAACTCAGACAGATTCATGCCTTGTAGAAGACACTGAAATGCAAACTGAGGACCCCTGTGTTTTCTCACAGGAGACCCAAACGGACCACCCTAACATTGATATTGTTGTTTAAATAGATGTTGAAGAGGACATTCCAATTGGTCATTGCATGATTGAGGAGGCAACTGAAGCTATTGTTCATACCAATCCCATGTAGACCCAAGAAGGAGAAACCTAAACAGAAAAGACACATGCTTATATTCCCCTAATTAGTGAGGCATTTACTAGCAAACTTCAGAATGAACTATTGAAGGTTTAGCAAGAATTAGCCCAGTACAAGGAGGAGGTAGTGCCCCTAAAGATACATCAAGAATTAAAGAAAAAGTTTGAGGCACTAACCATAACTGAGGATGAGACATTTGCTTAGTTCAAGGTTGCACAGAAAAAGGTTGAGAAATGATGGGAGAAATTACAGAAGGCTAAAGAGTAGTTGGAAACTATCTGCTCTCTTTATTCAGACACCTTTTCATGTAGAGCCCCTACTAAAAATTATGCCTTATTCCTCCTGGAAAGGTTCCTCCTGCTGAAAATCAAAGTTGTTAAGGCTGACAAGCATATGGAAATCAAAACCACACCGGAATTTGTCAAATGATTTAGTGTTATAGCTCCAAATCTCACTATTATGGTTTGTGATGCTGCACTCATGGCCTAGGGCAACCCTTCCTTCTAGACTTGGTCCCAAATTTAAAAAACAGTGTTTTATTCCCTGTACGCGACATTGCCCTGACTTAAACGCGTGTATACGTGGGTCCATATATACCCAACCCACGTATATGTATTAAAACACTTAAAAAAATATAAAACTCCTTATTTTCGGGTGGAGATCGCGGGTTTTACCTGCTGATCACCTATTAGTGCCCATGGCCCCAACTGTTCCCAACCAATTCCTAACTAAAAAACTACTTTGGAATTGGTATAAAAAGACATCAAAGGGAAGGCCTAAGGGAGGAGAGAAGAGAGAGAAAGGTTATTATACTGAGATTTTCCCCTAACCAAGTCTGAAGACCCTTGTGCCTTCTGCACTTCCCCCATTTGTACAGGAAACCCTTGTTTCCTTGTGGTTTGATGTTCATCCACTTGTTATGGCATCATGGAGTGAGTCTTGGAAGGAGATATGCTAGAGGCTTGAGGCGGGACGGATCTGGAAGGAAGCTATGCTTGGAGCCTGCGAAAGGTTTCTCAGGTGATATTACTCCTTTTGTACATTCTATTTGTCTATAATAAAGAAACACGTCTTGGTTCCGGATATGCTTCTTCTTTATGTTTATGATGTTCATGTTTGAATTTCATGTATGAATGGATGTTTAAAAGTTCATAACTAACTTCCTTCTTTTATAACATAAAGATGATTTTTGTATAGGTCTTTGTCCATATACTGCTGCATTCTTTGGATTTGGTTGTTTTGCAGGACAAGGGAGCGAAAGAGACTTGAAGAAGGGTTTGGACCCTTGAGGAACTACTCAAATGTAGGACCTGAGGTACGTCCTTCTTACTTTAGAATTTTCTTTTGATAGCATAATGGCTGTGTGAGTGCATGTTTCTTTGTTTAGACAACTATCAGTCTGCTAGGGTTTCCACCCAAAAGCCCTAGGGGATCAAATCCCTCAAAAAAATTGGCGATTCCGCTGCGGACAACACTCTTGTTGTTCCTAGTTTGGGTGTTTGTCAAGCCTATCAGGGCTCAGTTGCTTGCTGGTTTGCTGTTACTGTCTAGTCTGTTCTTTACTTCTGAGTTTTGCCAGTTTCTTCAATTTGTTTTTATTTTTCTTGAAATATTATATATACTCTTTTTTCCTTAGTTACATAAGTGTATAAACGCTTTTTTCCTGAAGCAAACCCACGTATACGCAGGTTTCCTCAGGCACAGTAGCGTATGCACGCAATCTGCACCAGTCGCGTATATCTTGCAACTTTCAGGATTTATAAATTTTTGTGTCTCTGAAGTTTGTCTGGTGTTTTGAGTCGGTTTGAAACAGTCATTTTTGCCAGTATCAGTTGTCTGTGTTAGGGCAAGCATCTTACTCCGATTTCTCTCTGATTATAAGGAGTATTGGTATTGTTTTGTGTTTGCAAGCATCATCATGTTTTTGCTAAAAGAACGCAAGATTTCTTGATTGGAATCTTGGCTGCTCTAAGTTATCAGCGTAGAAAGATTGTTATCAATCTTTGTGTTTGAATTTTGCTTTTTGGTGACTTTTTGTTTTCTTAACGAAATTGCTTTTTATGACCATTTACTTCTTTGTTTCATCAAAGTTGTCATTTGATACTTTCTTGAAATTGTCTTTTTGATCTTTTTTGGTCTTTGTTACCAAAGATTTCCTTGCTGCTTTCGATTGTACAAAAGCCTTTTTGAACACATTTGTTTTTGTTGAGTTTTCATTCTTTGTAGGGTGTCAACTTGCAAAAGTGTTTCTTGCTAATTGTTTCAATCGTAAAGTTTTAGTTTGGTTGAGAGCATTTTCGAAAAGACTTTATTTTTGCTACTTTGAAGAAAACTTTTTGAAAGACTTTTGTTTTGCTTTCTTGGACTTGTTTTTCATTTAGTTCCCTTTTGGTGAATGAAAGTGCTTTATGTTTGTCTTGAGTTTTGTTTTTAGTGTTTAGACGAAATGAATGGTAGCATCTCATATTCCATCTGGACATTCTAAGTGGAAAAAGAAAATTTGATAAGCAAGCAACTTTCATTTCTTGTTTTTTTCTTGTGTTCTTACATCTTCACTATACTTTGCATTAGTTTGAATCGTTAAAGAATTAGTAATTCTTTTGGTTTTTGCGTGTGTGAATTGTGTTACAAGAAAAGAAAAGAAAAAGTTTTTGCTTTCTAAGTGTTTCCTACAACCCATATAGAGTACTCTTTTCATCGAAAGAAAAATGATTGCATTCATGTAGTTACTTTTTCTTTGATTTTTGGTTGAGTCATACACACATCATCAAGTTTCACTTCTGTCGTCCCCTGACTTAAAGAATAGCCCTTAAAATCAAGCGCTAACTAAAATTCACTAGAACTTTTTTCTTTTAAGTTAAATACACAAACAAGTTTTAGGAATTTAGGGCCTTGGATTAGGCTCAACCTCGCGAAATCTCACACAACAAACCAAAGGACTAAGCACTCTCCCTACGTATTGTTTCTTAACTAACATATCATTGGCGGGTTGGCAATTAAGGAATCAACCCCATAACAATGCTAGTGTGCAACGTGATAATCACAATTGCACATTGCAAGAGGGAAATGCTGTAGAATCCGCCCCGAAAGGATCAGGTTGTGATTGCGATATCACAATCGCATATTGCACGATGCAAGCTCTGTTATATGAATTACCCTGGCTCCACTAATTGTGATATATCTCAAATGTGATACAGATTATACTGCAGTTCATAGTTCCATCAGGTCTGCCACTTATCGTAATCTCACATTGCCAATGATGTGTTCACAAACCATAAGACATGTTGAGCCTCACTGATTGCGATTTGCGATGGAGCTGCCGGAACCGCCGCCTTAACCATTAGACCTAACCACCTTGCATGTGACCACTTGGCCTTAACTGCGAGATACGCGGGGAATGTCACCACCAATTTTGGTGAAACTGCTAGAAGTAACTCTAGATAATGAATTTAACTGGCAGTTAACTAGAGTTAGAGGAGGAAATTGTGGAAAGACTGGAAGAAGTGAGAACTGAGGTAGTTTTCGACCAAGTGAGGAGTAAAAAAAGGCTAGGTAGCCATTTTCAGACATTTCTGGACTAACTGGAGCAACTTTCAGAATCATTTGAGCATTGTAAGCACATCTTTTTACACGTTTGAGCATAATAGAGAGGCCCAAGCCATTGGAAGTTGGACTAAGGAGATGTAGCCCAGGAGGGGTGAAGTCCTTTATCATGTTCTCGTTGTAATTCATTTTTTATGATGTTCCATACATGTTAATGTTGGGGTCCAGTCTCTTATTTATGTGAAATTGCTCATAAAATGAACATAAAAACTCGTAATTTCACTTGCAGAAATTCATGAATCCTTAAGAACATTGAAAGCATTTTGTTTCTAATCTAAGGAGGATCTTAGAACAACAATATAATATTCTAAATCATATAAATTTTGGTATCAGAGCTCTAGGTTTTCTTTGTGAAAGAAGGATTGAACTGTTTGCAAATTTATGTCATGCTCACTAGTTTAAAAGTCAAAATAGGATAGGGGAATCTCATTGGAAGTGTTGAAGTTGTGTCAAGGGGAAGGAGAGAAAGGTTGCCACAATCTCCAACACTAGTTAAGCCTCGAGTTGTAGTTGAGAATTCAGAGACCATGTCCCATGGAGGAGAACCTAGAAACACGACAGAAGATGAGAAGACCTTCAAAAAGGCTTTCTTTGATATGACAGAGATGGTTAAGGTCCTCTATTAAGAGAGGAATACTAGGTTGCAACGGGAAAATTCCAAACCTCCCAAATGAGAACTTTCTTCAGGAGTAGGTAATGGAAAAGGATGTAATGGAAATGGAGACAAACCTCCACTCTCTCCACTGGATTCTTCATATTCTTCTTCACAAGCATCTTCACACTCTTCGACTAACACAACCCTTACTCATACTCATCATCATACTTCAAAAGGAACTAGTAAATCACCTTCTTTAAAAATTGATGTTGAATTTGAGTTGCCCATGTATAATGGTTAAGTGAATGCAGACAAGCTTGATAATTGGATTTGTTAGTTGGAGTTTTATTGCAAGATTCAAAACCTTCAAGAGGATGACATAAAATTCAATTATCTTCCTTGAGAATGGAGGTTGCAGCACTAGTATGGTGGGAATCAAAGACCCAAGAGGATATTAGAAAACATGATAAGATCTCAATTTATTGGAATGATTTCATTGTTGCAATAAAAAGACAATTCTACCCTCCAGCTTGTATGCAAAAATCCATCATGAATTTGCATAACTTCAGATAGTTTAAAGGTTAAATGTGCAAGATTACACCCAAGAAATTAGAAAAGGGTCTTTGATTTTAGGTGTAGATTTGTAATCACACCACATATTGATGAACTACATAGGGGGTTTACACAGTTAGCTTAGGGATACTATATTAATGTTTAATCCTAATAATCTAGATGATGTGTGTGTGCAAGCCACTCATCCTGCTGAAAGAGGGAAAAACACCCTAGAAGAAGGTAGTAAAAATACGTTAAAGGATAAAGAGAAAGAAAAGGGTTTGAATGGAAAGAAAAATGCCTCCATCAAAAAGGAAGGAGAGAAAACAATGTGTAAACGTTGTTCTAGAGAGTGTCATGATGAAGTTCATTGTTGGAAGCTTCATCCTTAAATGAAACCAAAGAAATTCAACAACAAAGGAAAATAAAAGACAGTTGTCATCATTCAAGAGGATTTGGGATCCGATTCGGATGATGAAACTAAAATTATAGACATGAGTATAAAGGAAAGGAATCCATTGCTAGCACTAGTATATCAAATTATCACGCTATCACTCCAAATGAAGAAACAGGGACTAAATTATTTCATGTGAGAGTAATCTGAAAACATACAAAAATGGACACTTCTTGAAAGTGGGTCTCAAGATAATTTGATATCTTATGAGTTAGTCAAGAAAATTAATCTTGAAACAGTTTTATGTTCCAAGCCATATCCATTGGGTTGGATATGCAGTGACACAAGCTTACAGCTTATAAGAAAATGTATTCTTTGGTTTGCAATCACAAAAAAGTTCACTGATGAATTTGAATTAGATGTTGTACCACTCAATATATCATGAATTGTTTTGAGTAGTCCTCACCTCTATGATAGAAAATAAATATTCTATCATCATGAAAAAAAGTACCACTTGTTCAAGGATCGTGTGGAGTATATTGTGAGAGCTCATCGCAAGAAAATAAATCTTTCATTAGTTAATGCAGGGCAAATGAAAAACCTAGTGAATTCAAGCAAGAATTTAGTGTTTCTTATGATCAAATGCAATGTTGATGTTGATTATCAAGCATTTGATGGTTGTAATTCAAATTCAAAAACTGATTTGGTTGATGCTTCTAACCATGATGATGGGGTTTTTGAGAAAGTAAAAGGATTTCCTTCCAAGAGGAGAATCCAACATGAAACACCATTGCAGCAAAAGTGTCTTCTTCCTAACATTGACATGCATCATATGTCAATAAGGGAAGGTGTAGACATAACAAAGAAAATCCAAGGATTATTGAACAAAAGGATCATGCGACCATCTCCTTAACCATGTGGTGCACCTCTTATTTTGATTCCCACGAAGAATGGTAAGAATTTCATTGAATGGCATTCAAGAAGTGGCTTTCATCAAAGTACAATTGTTGAAGGAGACATATGGAAGATAACATTCAAAACCAAGTAAGGTTTGTTTGAATGCCTTTTTATAATTTTTGGTCTTTGCCATGCTCCTACTACTTTCATGCATATGAAGAAATATGTGTTGAAGACATTTATAGACATGATAATCTACTTGGATGACATTTTCCTTTTCAGAAAAGAAACATTATGAACATGTCATGTATGAGAAAGAAATACTTGATGTCTCATGTAAAGATTATTTGTTATTAAAGATGTCAAAGTATATGTTGGATAAAATTTCTTTGATGTACTTGGGACATGATATTGGAGAAGATGAGTTGAAGTTAGACTTCTCCAAAATTGATGTGATCATTGATTGGTCAATTCTCAAGATATTCATTTGGATAAGAAGTTTCTAGAAGAAGCCCAATGTTGGAGAAAATATCTTTTTAATTTTTCTTCTATTGTACCTCATTTTCATTCTTTGGCAGTTGTGTAAAAGGTCATCCAGTGAGGAGGCAAACAACAAGAGGCATTTGATGCTTTAAGAAAAAAGATTAGTTCAGCCTTTATACTTGTTCTTCTAAACTTCAAAAATTCATTTGAGTTTTAGGTTGATGTACGTGACTATGCCATGGGCACATACTTTATGCAATATGGTAAGCCCGTTTCATTTCATTCATCAATTTTCAATAGTGAAGTGTTTAAGTTGCAGCAACAAATCCACTTGCATTGGATGGGTTTTCTTCTACTATCCCGCTCGATCAAAAGCTATAAGAAACGTATAAGCGACAATTTTGTTGATGTACTTTCTAGGCCTATAGTTTGTATAACTACATTCCTCAAGCATCATGTTGTTTTACATGAAAGTTATGTTCAAAAAAACGCATGCTTTCAAGATGTATATTCAAGCTTCAATTAAAGGAATCAAGTAGAGGAATTTGATTACCATTGAATCATAATGTATTATATCATCTCGGTAAGAAGGATGTTGCCACTGATAGTAAAATGGAAAAAGCCAAATGGATAGAGGTTGGAAAGGTGAGGGAATTATACCCTCACATGCTAAACAACTGAAAGTGATATTTTGGGGTCCAAAAGGCTTCGAGTGGGCAGGAGTGATCTGGTGCTCAAAATTATTCTCAAAAATCAAAGTCATCAAAATGATGTGGAACATAAATGACCATGTAGTGCTCATCATCCTGAATCCAACACAAATTGTTTTGCTTGAAATAGACACTGTAAGCTCCTGGAAACATGATCTGTTTGTTTTCCTAAATAGGCAAATTTGGTGTAGGAGCTAACAGGGATGATGACTGGGCATCCATATAGCCCAGTAAAAAAAAAATATATTCCTTGGAATATTCTATGGAATATCTACAAAATATTCCTTGCAGGTGGTGAATGGAAAGGTGACAAGTGTCAGAATTTCATTGGTCTGCATATTTTGGGTTCAGACCAATAAGGAGGTGACACATGGCTAAGCCAAAGGCCGCCACGTGCCCTCCTAATGGTCGATCAAAATTTTATTGGCAAGATAAGTCAGAGGTCGAGCTCGACCCCGCAACCTCCCACACAAAAGACCAAAGGACTAACCACTCTACCTACATATTGTTTCTTAACTAACATATCGCAGGCAGGTTGGCGATTAAACAATCAACTCCAGAGCAAAGTGAGGGTGCGATGTGATAATCACAGTTACACATTCCAATAAGGAAAGGTTACAGAATTGGCCCTGACAGGATCAGGTTGTGATTTTGATATCACAATCGCATATCACAAAATAAAAGTTCCATTATATGAATTACCCTAGCTCCATCAATTGCGATATATCCTGGATGTGATACAGATTTTACTGTAGTTCATAGTTCTATTGGGTCTAACACTTATCGCAATCACACATTACCTACATTACATTCACAAACCATAAGATCCATTGATTCTCGTCAATTCTAATTTACAATGGCATTGTTAGAACTGTTGCCTTAACAGTCGGACCTAATGACCTTGCATGTGACCACTCAGCCTTAACCGCAAGATAGGTGGGGAAGTTGGTGGGACCGCAAATTTTGGTGGAACTACCAGAATTAACTCCAGATATTGAATTTACCTAGTAGTTAGCCAAATTTGGAGGAGGAAATTGTGGAAAGACTGGCAGAAGTTATAACTAAGGAAATTTTCGACCAAATGAGGAAGAAAAAGAGGCTAGGTAGCCATTTTTGGACATTTTTTGACTGATTGGAGTAGGTTTCAGAAGCATTTGAGCATTGCAAACACATACTCTTACACTTTTGAGCATAATAGAGAGGCCCAAGCCACTGGAAGCTGGACCAAGGAGACGTAGCCTAGGAGGGGTGAAATCCTTTATCATGTTCCTATTGTAATGTGTTTTTGATGATGTTCTATACATGTTTACGTTGTTGTTCAATATCTTATTTATGTTAAATTTCTCATAAAATTAACATCAAAACTCATCATTTCACTTAAAAAACTACATGAATCCTTAAGCACAATGAAAGTAGTTTGTTTCTAATCTGAGGAGGATCTTAGCACAACAATCTTATATTCTAAATCAAATCATGTTCCCACCATGCTCAGCCCAAATAAAGATGGTGGATGGAGAATTTGTATTGATTCAATGGCCATCAATGAAATTAAAACCAAGTATAGATTCCTATTTGCTCGTATTGAAGATCTAACTGATTGTTTAAGTTGTGCTAAGTATTTTTCTAAAAATGAGTTGAATAGTGGTTATCACCAAATTAGAATTAGAGAGGGGGGTGAATGAAAAATATATTTTAAAATAAATAGTGGGTTGTATGAGTGGTTGGTGATGCCATTTTGCCTTGCTAATGAACCTAGAACATTTATGAGACTAATGAATGAAGTATTAAAAGAATTTATAAGTAAATTTGTTGTAGTTTATCTGGATGACATTATAGTGTATAATGAAACAAAAGAAGATCTCAAATTAGTTTTGAGCACACTGCAGCAAGAAAAATTGTTGATAAATTTAAATAAATGAAACTTCATAAAGAATGAGTTGGTATACTTTGGATTTGTGATTTCAAAAGAAGGATCAAGATAAAGTGAAAGAAATCATTAACTAACCTATCTCAAGAAATGTGTTTGAGTTACGAAGCTTTAATGGTATTACAAGCTTCTACCAAAATTTGATAAATAATTTCAGCAGTTCATGTGCACCCATTAATAACATAATCAAGGGAAATAAGCAATCATTTAAATGGACTGTAGCAGCTGATAGAAATATTAAAACACTCAAGAAAAGGATAATTAAGCAACTTGTATTATCCTTACCATATTTTAAGAAATGTTTTCAAGTTGAGAGAAATGCAATTGGAACTGTTATTGGAGTTGTCCTAAGTCAAGAAGGAAGGACAATTGCACAAATTCATGGAAAGTTAAATGAAGCAAGACAAAGGTATTCCTCTTATGATAAGGAGTTCTATGTTATAGTTCAATATTTAGTAAAATGGAGGCACTAACTTATGCCCAAAGACTTTTTTCTTTATACTGATAACCATGTTGTAGATTTTATCAACAATTAGGCCAAATTGAATCAGAAGCATGCTAAATAAATGGAGTTCTTAAAAAAATTGAAATTTTTTAATCAAGTATACGAGTGGTAAATCAAATAAGATTATTGATGCATTAAGTAGAGAAAAATTGTTTTTGCATTAGATTCAAATTAAGACTTTAGGATTTGATGAATGAACGAGATGTATAAAGAATATGTTTCTTTTAATGATTCATATGCTTCTTGTAAAACACTAGATAGTGGTGATAAAACTCCATGGTTAATATTTATATTACAAGAAGGATTTATATTTAAAGATAGTAGATGGTGCATACGCAAATGTTCTATCACAGAAAATTTTATCAAGTAAAACCATAACAAAGGATTATGAGGGCATTTTGAGGAAGATAAAACTTTTACTCAATTGAATTCTTTTATTTTTAGCCAGGCATGCAAGCTGATGTGAAAAGGATTGTTGTAAAATGTAGCATCCATCAACATGAAAAGGGAAGAAGTCAAGATATAGGTTTATATCAGCCATCACTGAGTTCATCTAGGCCATAGGATTCAATGAGCATAGAATTTGTATTGGGATGGCCAAGGACTCCAAGAGGTAACGATTATATCTATCTTTTTTTTGATAGATTATCTAAAATGGGATATGTTATACATTGTACCAAAACTAGGGATTCCACCAATGTTGCTAATTTATTCTTTAAAAAGGTGGTAAGTTTGCATGGATTTCCCAGAAGCATTGCATCTAATAGAGACGCTAGGTCTGCCGATCATTTTTGGAGAACATTATGGAAGAATTTAGGTACTAACCTTAATTTCTTCTCATCCCATCACCCAAAAACTAATGGGAAAAAAGAAGTGGTAATTAGGAACTTAGGAAACATCGTAAGAAACCTGATAAGTGAAACTCCCAAGTGATGGGATCAGGAACTTAGTTAAGGCTGAATTTGCATACAATAATACACCCAACAGAAGTATATGAATGAGTCCCTTCCAAATTTTGCATGGAATGCATGCAAGGGGAGTATATGAATTCAGAAATTTGGGAAAAAATGATATAAGAAATGAAGAAGGTGAAGGATTTGCAGTGATCATGGAAGAATTGTAGAAAAGAGCTAAACAACAATGACAAGAAATCAAAAACCAATACAAACAAAGAATTGATTCAAAGTGAAGGAAGCATAACATCAAGATTAGTTGTGATCTAGGTGGGTATTGGTGGCCACCCCCGATTCCACTTAGACTCCCACCATTGTTCTGTCAGCGTTTTTCAGTTTCCTTAATTGTAGCACAATTTACTATTTTTGGTAATTTTTTCGGGTCCTAGACTTCGGGAGCCGTTTTGAGGCACTAAAAGACATTTTTTTGGTAATATTTTTAGTTTTTTTTCTCGGAGATATCTTTCTAATGAGGTATCATGTGCATCAAACATAGATAATATGACCAAGCTACTCCCTCGGGAAGTTGGCTGCCCAACTAACCCAAACAAGGCCTATAAACTCTTGGTGTTACATCTCCTCGGGTTAGGGTTTTCATTGTTTAGGGTTTCCGATTATTGATCAATAATAAAAGGGCCCTTGAACCTCACTATAACTCAGTTCAGAGGCATGTATTCACCACTCTCTTCTGAGAGATAAGCTACCATCGCTCGACCTAATCTCATTTCCATTTTGTTTGTAAGCATATTTCATTATTTCATATTAATGAAAGGAAGTGTTATTTCTACTGCAACTCTATATTTATGGTTATATATATAATTTGTTGCATTCCTATTTAAATTTAGATCAATGGTATCGGAGTGGTCTTCTCTTTCTCTGTTTTTCATTGCATGTCCCGAATAAGATTAGGATATTAGGAGTTAGGGCTCGAACTAGTTGAACCTCTGCAAGACCAGCCTCGTAAATATTGTCAAACTCCAATGGGGGAAGAAAACAAAGATGAGGGACCAGGAGATCTTATCAAAATATTTCTTGAGGAGTCCCTTGAGAAACAAAGGAATGTGATGATGGATAACTTTACCCAGATCCTTCAACGGTTGCCCATCGGTGATGCGTCCACAACCATCAGCCACTTTGGAGGCTCCACACCTTCTAAGGTACAAGTAAACTTTGACATTCCCATATTTGAGGGCCAAATAGATGTAGACATTGTAGATAAATGGTTGAATCTATGAGAGGGATATTTTTATGTTCATGATTTTTCTAGCTGAGAAAATATTATTGTTTCTCTTCTCAAATCTCATGATTTTTCCAGCTGAGAAAAGATTATTGTTTCTCTTCTCAAATCTACCCCCCATGTCAAGGACTAGTGGGAAACCTATTGTGAGCAAAAGGATGAAAGTATGACCTCACTATTTTTAGCTCCTCCTACATGGAATTTGTTTTGGGGCGCCATCAAGGAGCAGTACTACCCTGTGAGGAGCTACGAGGACAAATACAGAAAGTGGACCATGCTACGGCAGGGAAGGGACTAAGATGTGTTAGAGTTTACCAATGTTTTTCATACCCTTTGCATGAAGTTGGGTGTCAAGGATTCTGAGAAACATTTGGTGCTCAAGTATCGTGGCTACCTACATAGATAAATCCAAGATGAGATGCAATTCCTAGACATCTCCTCGCTCGGCATGGCGTACCAACACACCGTTAAGATCAAGCAAAAGTTTAAATAGAAGAAGTGAGAATTGGGATATGTGAATCTAAAGAAATGGAAATGTGCCCCCAAACCACAGAATAAAGGACAAAACCAAGGTGGGACGACCCAGGAAAACCCTCCAAGGACACACACAAAGGACAACATTGTGAAGCTGAAGAAGGAAATGGGAAAGTGGTGTGAGTTCCATAAGAGCTCCACCCACAACACCAATGAGTGTTGGGCCAAACAATCACTGGTGGCCAAGCTAAAGGGTTCAAAATCAAATTCACGTTCCGACTCTAAGTCAGAAACGACAAGGGGAATGATGAAGGGAAGAAAATTATTGATGCAAATCCCAATGCCATTGTTGCCACCGCAAAGATCCAAAAGGGGGAACCCGAATATCGAGAAGAGGGGGAGTGTATTTTCCACTCACAAATGTGGGTAAAGGATTCCCGTTATAGTTCATTGTCTATAGTGGGAGCCAAAAGAACCTCATTTTAGAAGATGTCATGAAGCAGTTGGGATTAATGACCACAACGCGCCCACAAATTACACCATCGAGTGGCTTCACCAAGGATGAGATTTGGGCGTGAGCCAAAAATGTCACCTTTCTTACAGCATCAAGCCCTTCGAGGATGAGGTATTATGTGACGTAGCTCACCTTGGTGTTTGTGATGTATTATTAGACCATCCATCTTGTGGAAACAACATGCTATGTATGAGTCAAGGCCTCACATTGTTATTGTTACATTGGGAAATAATTTCTATAGGACACTGAAGGTAGCACCACTTGTCGCCATCTCTCTGGTTACTACAAAACAATGTAGTAAGGTCATTTCAAAAACCAAAAAAATTGTTTTCCTGACGGTACACCCTAAAGGAAAGAAGAAGACGATGGTCACGACCTCTAGGCATGACCCCTCTACACAAAAACAATAGATGGACAATGTCATGGAGGAGTACGAGGACATCTTCACCTCCCATGCAGGGGTGCCTTTGCACTGTTAGGTCAAGCACTCCATTGATCTTAACCTAGGTGTATCGTTACCCAATGGACCAATCTATCGGTGCACTGTTCTGGAGAACGATGAAATCAAGAGGTAGATTGAGGAGCTGTTGTAGAAAGGTCACATTCGGCTGAGTTCATCACCTTGTGGGAGCCCGATCATGTTGGTACAGAAGAAGGATGTGACTTGGAGACTCTATATTGACTATCAGGCATTGAACAAGATCACTATCTGGAATAGGTACCCAATCCCATGAATTAATGACCTTCTGGACCAACTCAAGGAGGGAAAAAATTTCAGAAATATACACTCAAAGTCTAGATATCACTAGGTACCAATAGAACCCTTTGATGTGTGGAAGATTTCCCTCAAAGCCAAGGACGATCTTTTCGAATGGTTAGTTATGCCTTTCGAGTTGATGAATTCTCCTGCAACCTTCATGAGGTTGATGGATGACATATTGCGGCCATTCACCAACTCATTTGTGGTGGTATACTTCGATGACATCCTGATCTTTAGCTAGAGTTTGGAAGAGCACCCCCACCACATCTGACAAATTCTCCAAACACTGCAGCAACACAAGTTGTCTGACAATTTGGAGAAATTCACTTTTCGCATGACTAAAGTTCAGTATCTGGGATACATTATTGATGAATGGGGGTTGCATGTGGATACAACCAATATCCAAGTCATTCACGATTGGCCAGCCCTGACCACTCTGATAGAGCTCTACAACCTTCTGGGTCATTCCACTTTCTACCGTAAGTTCATGTTGGGCTTCTCTCATATCACTTGGCCCTTGAATCAAGTCACCAAAGCATGAGCGAAATAAAATATTATTTTGGTTTGAATCTCAGCAGAAAGAACTCACAGAGTTGAAGCATCGCCTATAATCTGCACCAGTGCTCACACTACCAAACTTTCAACAACCATTTGAGTTTGAGACAGACCGCTCTGACTATGCTATTGGGGCAGTCCTTACTCAACAATGGAATCCAGTGGCATATCATAGTGAGACACTTTCAGAAACAGTTTGGAAGAATCCCACTTATGACAAAGAGTTGTATTTCATTGTGCAGGCCTGTTGATAGTGGAAGCATTAAATTTTGGGGAAGGAAATGGTCACCCACACAGACCACCGACCCCTGCAGTTCATACAGATGCAAGGGAATTTGTACAATGATTACCATCAGAAGTGGTCCACATACCTACAACATTTATATTTAAATATCAAGTACAAGAAGGGAAGCACAAATAATGTTGTAGACTTCCTCAACTGACCACTGATCCTGGCGTTCACCACTGTCCTAAACTCTTGTGGGCACGAGACTTCTGACTAGCCACTTCTCTACAAAACCAACCCAAAATTTGGTCACACACGCCATACGCTCTTGGAAGGTCAGCAAGTTCAAGATTTTCACCTCCAGGATGCTCCGTTATGCCATTTGGGACACCTTTTGTGTTCCTTCAAGTGAGCGTGCGAAGATTATTTGGGCAGCGCACTGTAGTCAGGCCACTGGGAATTTTGGGGTTGAGAAAATGGTGGTAGTACTAGAGAAGTATTTCTATTGGCCGAATATTCGACAGGATTTCATGAAGTATATCAAATCTTGCATTGCCTGCATAATTGCCAAACCGACCATCAAGAAGTAAGGTCTCTATGCTTTGCTACCTACTCCTAGTCGACCTTGAGAATCCATCTCCATGGATTACATGTCAGGCCTTCCTTCTACTAAGCATGGAAACAACTTTTTTTTTATGGTTGTTGACAGATTCTTAAAGATGGCAATTATGGCAGCCTGCAAGAAGAGTATCATAGCAAAAGCCATTGTTAAACTCTTCTTTGAATGAGTGTGGGTACACTTTTGGATCCCACGGTCTATCATCTCAGATTGGGACAGCAGGTTCCTCAGTACATTTTGGTCTAGTCACTAGTCGATGTTGGACACCAAGCTCACTAATTCCACAACTTTCCATCTGCAAACTGATGGCCAGACAAAGGTCGTCAACATGATGATCATACACATTCTGCACATGTACAACTCAAAGCATCCTGCACATGGGATGAGTGCCTGCCTTATGTCCATCATAGCTACAACTGGGCTCTCCATACCTTGACTAGCCACATCCCTTTTGAGATAGGCTTGGGAGTCTGGCCAATATGTCTGACTGATTTGGCCATACAATTTGCAGAGACTTAGGTAGATTCGGCTCATTTCTAGTCCAAAGCCAACAAAGAAAATAGCTTCATTGAGCACGTTCAACACATCCGCCAATAGGTCTATGACATATTGGACAAAGCCAATGCTAAGTATAAGCAGCAATGTGATCAACATCATGTTCTACACAAGTTCTAGGGGGGCAGCAATGTTTGGCTACATTTGTAAAAGGCTCGCCTCGTTGGGCCCCACCATAAGATTCACCTACTTCGATATGCGCCATACACCACAACCAAGGCTGTGGGAGATAATTCTTTTCAGCTCAACCTTCCCCCATTCCTTGGCCTACACTCAGTTTTCAATGTGGATCATCTTTGGCTGTACTTTCCACCATTACTAGACACATTTGACATTGCAGAACAGCTCACAACAACAAAGTTAAATCTAGATTACATGGAACAAGCTGCAACTGATCAAACCATGGATACACAGATCAAGAACACTTTCCACTAGAAGATCCAACTGTATCAAGTTTTCAAAGCCAGCCAACTCATGCACTAGGGAGAATGGCTCACTAGGGACCAAGTTCATCAAAAGTTTGCTCATCTCATGGAGGAACTCAACGCAATGGATACCATTGCTTCCTTGTGGGGGGGGGGATGATCAAGGTGGATATAAGTGGCCACCTGCCTATTCCACTTTGACCCCCACCATTTTTATATCATTTTTCTTTTAGTTTCATTAATTGTAGCACAATTTACCATTTTTCATAGTTTTTCGGGTGTTGAACTTTTGGAACTATTTTGAGGCCCTAAACGATGTTTTTTGGCAATATTCTTTAGGCGATTCCAATGAAATCACATTTTTGGTTATATTCCTCAGAGACATGTTTCCAATGAGGTATCATGCATATCAAACAAAGATAATATGACAAAGTTACGACCCTTGGAAGTTGGCTGCCCAACTAACCCCAACGAGGCCCATAAACTCTTGGCGTTAGATCTCCTCAGGTTAGGGTTTTGGTTGTTTAATGTTTTCTCTTATTTCTCAATAATAAAAAATCCATTGACATTCATTTTAACTCAGTTCAGAAGCATGTAGCCACCATAACTCTTCTCAGAAATAAGCTACCATCACCCGAGCTAATCTCATTTCCATTCTATGTAAGCATATTTCATTATTTGATATTAATGAAAGGAAGCGTTATTTCTACTGCATCTCTGTATTTACGGTTATATCTGTAATTTTTTTCGTTCTTGTTTAAATTTGGATCAGGTGATTTAGTAATGGTATATTTTAGGAAAGAAATATTTCCTAAAAGGACTTAAAACAAGCTAAAAATCAAGAGGTGGAGCTTCGAAGAAATGTTGGTATTTCCCCAATTTTTAATGTTTCTCATTTGTATTCCTTTTAGGGAATAGGAAAAGTTTTAGTTGATGATTCTTCCATTGAAGTAGGTTATATTGTTGGATGTAAGTAGCAACTTCCCAAAGAAACTCCAAAGGAAATTGAACGTGTATTAGATCTAAAAGTGGTGAAGAAAACTAGAGGAAAATAGTACTTTCAGTATTTGGTGAAATGGAGAAATCAACCATTGGAGGATGCCACTTCGATGATTTTTCCAGAGATGTCCAAGCATTGAATAAATATTCAAGAGATCATGGACAACGTTTTTTCCCAGGAGTCTGACGCAGGAGAATCTTAATCATGAAATTGGAAAAGAAACAAATTAAATGTTGAATGAATGAGATTCATTGATTTATTATTATAATATTTGTAAATTAGTTTTGTTTTAGTCAAAAGATTAGAATGTTTGGAGAAGAATGATGTTATAAAAAATAATAAACCTTATTTGCTTTTGTAGATATAGATGGAAGTATTTTTTTCTCTGTAAAATAGATTAGATTTGTAGGAGGGAAAACCTAAACATAAGCTTAGAATTTGTGAAAAAAATTGGGAGATTGGATTCTTTTTTGAGAAATTCTAATTCATCCAAATTTTAGTAATGATAGAGGAGGAAATAGATATATGATTATCTATGAATGTATGTATGTATGTATTCATTTCTTTTTATTCCAGAAGAGAATAAAATATATCTTAGAATTTGTGAGGGATTTTGTCCATTAGAAATTTAATTCAGAAGTGTAAGTGAGTAAATCGTTTTTTTTTTCCATTCTAGTTATTAAACGTGTTGCAGGTTAGGAAATATCTAGCATGAGCCTCCTACTCGACCTCTATCACTAACATCAATCTTGTGCTAAGCCTTTCTAACACCGTGATGGGTTTGTCTTAGTCCTTTGAGACACACATGAATTTTGGTGCTAATCCCTCAGATGGTATAGTCTCCCTCTCTCACTTTAAGGGCTAACTTCCACCAATCCTATTGGTTGTTGGTAATTTCCATCATACCTACATGGCCAATTGAGCCCTACCAACATTTGTACTCATAACACATTGAGTAAGATCCCCTACCCAATGACCCTAGCTAGCCACTACGTCTATCAACTCCTTGATCATGCCTAGAATGTTATGCTTCCTACAACACAATTCCCCAATTTCAATCAAAATCTCAAGGGTACCAACCATGCCTTTAGCTTGTTATTTGCAACTAAAAGTATTGTTGGAAAGTATAAAAATAAAAAAATAAAATAAAATCATCTAGCAAAAATTTCCTCTTGGTTGGCTAATTTAATTTTCCCTTAAAAAAAAAATACAGATGGCAATATGACTTGGCTCCAGTGATCCCATACAAACTTGACACTTGCGATTTCAAGATCAATTCATAGTTTCAACTCTAACACCATATTACAATTTACCTAAACCCAACAATATTTAAATCCCAGCCACTAAATACTGAACACATACATGGCTAAGTCCTTGACACATAAAATTTAGTGGAAGAAAAATTTTATCTGAATTGCATAATCACAAACATATTTCCGCAAAAATGTTATTTCGTTGTTAAAAAACACTTAGAACCTACTTGGTCTGCCATCGTTTGCTAATATAAATTTATCTCCCTAGTTGCTCCTTGCACCTTCCTGGAACCCAATGCACTCGAATATCACACTCCTCCTCCTCCTAAGGCTATTGGTGTTCTTATCACTTTCTCTCAACCCTTAAGGCTATTGGTGTTCTTATGACTTTCTCTCAACCCTTAAACTCAGATTGATGGCCAAAATTATCTTGTCATTTTAACTGAAAGTAAATTACTTAACTTTAGCTAACATTCTTATGTTTAGCATTTTTTACATTAACACAACTATGAGTGATACATTTAACTTGTATTACATGAATATCTCATGTATTCACAGGCAACTAGTTCACATTCATGCAACTTGCTTTCACATGTTTCATGCAACGCATACCTTCCATGTCACATGCATTCAACGTGCAAACTTCGTATGCCATGTACAACTCACATGCATGCCTTGTGTGTCCCATCAAATTAATATGTGAACTCTACATGTTGCACGTAACTCACATCATGCCTTGCATGTTGCTGCATGCTCCTTAAAAAGGAAAAACAAAGTACTTTTAGTTAAAGCACAATGCTAGAAATACTTGTCCAAGCTAAGAATATCAACGATTCCTTTTCAATTATCCTAAGCATAATTAAGTGGTTCATATCTAAATGATAGTTTCTAAAATTGACTTGACCTTTAACTCTTTCTCCACAACTTTCTAATCATTTGGTATTTTTTTAACAAATATATTTTATTAAAATAATCATATTATTATTCTTATTTTTTATTTATTTTAAGGAAAACCAATTATAAGGGATTCTTAGAATAAATTTATTTTTAAAATTTTTTAATATTATTTTAAATTCACTTATATCAATGTCCTCAAACAATGATAAAATTAAGGTATACTTTTTATAAATGTTGAAAACTATTTTTATAATTATAAACTATTTAATTTATTATTTCAATATTTCACAACTAGAAAAATAGAGAAATGTTTTATATTTAATTATTAATAGATATTTTGAAAAAATTAAATGTTTTTTTCTTTTCTTTCATCAAGTTGTTTGTGTTGTCATTTTTGTTCCTCCAAGCTTGAACTGTGGCTTCAGAAACCATATCTCAAAGGTATCTATGCTGTCAAAGTCACCTGGGGATCACAACAAGCTTGGGCCACAATAGCCCTAAGTGGATTGGATTTTAGCAAGTCTTCTACCCTAACACGTGGGCAAGAACATCCATGAGGTTCGATCCTTGTCACCTTGCTAACAAAGCCCATCTTCAACAAGTTTTGCTAATTAGACTTGAATTGAAAAAAATTAAATTTTAAAATTATGTATTATATTAATCAAACTATATAAATTATTATTATCTTAAAAATTATAATATTTAAATAATAGATTAATAATGTGTAAATTAACACTTATAAACTATTAATGAGAGGAAAATAATATAAACACTTTTGACTTAAAATATTTACAAATATATAAAAACAAATAATATATCTTGATTGAAGTGACAAAAATATTATTGAGGTTCATTTTTGGAAAGGTACCAAGTACAATCTATCATATGAATATTAACAATTAAATTTAAATATTTTGTAATTTTCTTTCCTGTGTAAACAGTGGATACGTGGAATGTTGGAGTGTTGCAGATGAAACCATTCGGAATTTGTACAATTCCCTATTGTCGCTGCTGAAGTTTAACCAAAGTAAAGTATGAACTACAAATATTTCCACGTACGTTATAGTGCTGGAAAACCCCTTAAGGAGTCACATTACACACAAAGAAGCTTGTTGCAATCCGTGACGTCCATGCAACAAGAGGTGGATTGGGACTAATACATGTTTCCTCATACAACGACCCATTAGAATGCGGGTCATTTAAAGGCATTCTATTTATTTCTCGAAAGTTTATAAGGTTTAGGAGAGATTTTTTGGCTTAAATCACAAGATCTATCATTTATCAATGCATTTTGAACCAATTAGTGTGGTTCATCCTCATGACAAGTTGAAGAACCAAATCCATTTTTGCATGTTAAATAGCTTGAGCAGAGCCTCCAATGGCTAACTAGGCTAATGGCTAAATTAGACTACGGACCTTACCTCTAAAATAAATATATAAATAATTTAATTTAATTGGAAGCTAGTTATAGTAAGGGACCTTACCTCTAAATAAATATATAAATAATTTAATTTAATTGGTTGTTAATTTAATAGTTAGTTAAAAGGTATTAACTATTTAATAAATACATAGAAAATATAACTATTAGAATAAACGTATAATTAACTACTATTTATAGAGTTATAACTATTTAATAATATATAGAAAATATAAATATTGGAATAAAACGTATGATTAACTATTTATAGAGTTTAAAATTGGTTATTAAGTTAAATAAATAAATAAGCTAACTAGAATAAAATAATATTAAGTTAAAATAAATAAATAAACTAATCAAATAAAATAATTGTAAATATTAAATTTATTGTAAAATAAAAAGATGAGATAATAAATGAAGGGAAAGGAGGAGGAGGGGTGGAAAGGAAGAAAGCGACTAGGAAGAGAGAGTTGGGACCCGACATCTACTGATCTTCCAGCCATCCTCTCTATTGAGATTGCTCAGCCTCTTTTCAATCTCGAGAACTTTGCTAAATTTTTGATGATGGAACTGTGAAACTCTAGCAATGACACTGTTTGTATTGAAGAGGCTAGTGTCATTGCTACAGTTTCATAGTTCCATCATCAGAAATTTAGGGAAGCTCTGGAGATTGAAAAGAGGCCGAGAAATCTCAATAGAGAGGATGGGTGGAAGATCAGTAGATGTTGGGTCCCAGCGCTCGCTTCCTAATCGCCTTCTCCCTTTCCACCCCTCCTCCCTCCCTCTCTCGTTTCCTTGTCTCATCTTTTTATTTTATAATAAATTTAATATTTACAAAATTTTATTTGATTAGTTATTTATTTATTTATTTTAAATTAATATTATTTTATTCCAAATATATATATATATATATATATATATATATTTTTTTTTTTATTGTTTATTATTATTATTATTATTATTATTTTCAACTCAACAACCAATTTTTAGCTCTATAAAGAGTTAATCAATTGTTTTATTCCAATATTATATATTTTCTATGTATTTATTAAATAGTTAATACCTTTTAACTGACTATTAAATTAACAAACAAGTAAATTAAATTATTTATATATTTATTTAGAGGTAAGGTCCCTTATTATAACTAACTTCCAATTACATTAAATTATTTATATATTTATTTTAGAGCTAAGGTCCCTAGTCCAATTTAACCATTGACCTAGATAGCCATCGGAGGCTTTGCTGAAGCTATTTAACATGCAAAGCTAGATCTGGTTCTTCAACTTGTCCTGACGATGAACCACACTAGTTGGTTCGAAATGCGTCGACAAATGATAGATCTTGTGATTTACGCTGAACCACACTAGTTGGTTCGAAATGCGTCGACAAATGATATATCTTGTGATTTACACTGAAAAATCTGTCGTAAACCTGATATTGATCACAGAAGCCTCAATTCAACAATTTATAAGGTGTTAAAGGCACGTGGTCAAGTTTTATGGAAACCACAAAGTTTCTTTTTAAATTCACAAGGGAATTTTTTTTTTGACATGATATTGTTTTTTAAAGGTGATTTTTTCAAATATTATTGTAAGGAGTTATTAAAATGAGTTTATAAAGTTTTTAAGAAAAGGTATTTGAAAAATAAAGGTAATGCAAAAATTTTTTGATATGGAAAAAATATAGAAAGGGGTGTATGAAGGTTTTAAGAGGATTGTCAAAATAAAGGTTTTGTAAAGCGTTTTTGTTCTAGTTGTCTAAAATATAATAAATTTTGTTGTAAGGAGGAACTTATAAAGGAGATTTTTGTAAGGAGAAGAGAATTAGAAAGAAAGATGGTTTTTTATTTAGGGTTTTGCGAAGCTGAATTGGTTTGCAAATTTTTCTAATTTGTCAGGTATGGCAATGTTTTTTGGGTAAATATTTTGTCTTACGGGTGTGTATATTGAAATAATATTTTTTTTCAAGAGAGATATGGAAGGAAACTTCATGTAATATGGAAAGTATATGTAAAGAGGAAGAAAGCCAATAATCAAGGCCTGACAAGACAATTAAAGAAAATGAACAGAGGAAATCGAAAAGAAGTGGCAGAGATCATTTTCATGTTTAAAGAGGTTTAGCCACAACCAATAACTGATAAGTCTAGTAGAATATGAAGAAGAGGTCAAGGTTGATTAGTGTAGCATGGATCTGCTACAAAAAATGGTAGAAAATATTGCAAACGGAGAAGAGAAAACATCTTTGTATGAAGCAGAGCAAGAGCATATACATGCTCAAGAACTCCACCCCAATGTGGATGGTGAAGATGACGATGAATCCCACTGTGACGAGGCACATTTTGATGATTATTACAAAGTGATATGTGAATTGGTGAATCGAACCTTAGCTGATGAATTTGGTGAAGTTGAAGCTGTTAATGAGCACATGCATCCCTTCATATCCCACCACAAGGTGAATGAAAATTATGTTAATGACACTTGTATATTTTTTGAAATAGGGATTAACCATGGAATTATGGTAAGTTTCATGTTTGAGGAAGAATTAAAGGTTGAAGCTACCACTGAAGCAACAAGTTTTGAACTAGTTGGAATTGCTCATGAAGGAGGTTGTGATCTAGGAATAGTTGGTGATCAAGAAGAGCATAAAGTGACTCAAGGGTTTTTTCAGAATAGCCATTAATAACATAACAGTGGAAGTTGGCCTTCATCACTACAAGGAAAAGACATTCTAGCAGAGGTTATAACAAAGGTTTTTAGCATTATAAAATTGGAAAATATTGTCATAAAAAGCATTCGTTAGAACATTTGTTTGTTGGAATAGATGTTTTAGCAAAGCTTATAACAAAACTTCATTGCAACTGAAAAAATCTAGGCAGACAGAGGTTTTAGGAGATGTTTTTTATTGTGCACTTTATGGAACAAGAAAACCCGATGTGTTACATATAGAAACGCATTGGGCTTGATACATAATTAAAAGTACCGAGATGTTTAATTCAAAGAGCAATCACACTTGAAATGTATATCATCCTAGTGCTTACAATAAAAAATCCTTGGTGTATTCAACTAGAAGAGCACCAGAGCTTGAAAAGTATATTGCATCAATGCTTATATAAAAAAAAAGCCTTGGTCATTCTTTGATAAAGGAATGACTCCAAGGTACGCAACAAATAATTACAATACCAGTGCTTTCTCTTAAACATGAAACACTGATACGTCTTGTTTTTATAAACACACCGGTGCATTTTCTATATAGAGGTATCGTTGTTAATTTTAATAGTACACTGGGAATGGAAATAAGTTTTTGTAGAACCGGGAGGTGTAAGTTCTGTGAAAGCACTAGTGTGTTAAGAGTTATAATGCACCGAAGAATTAATTAAAAATAACATCGGTGCTTAAAGACCTGAAATCCCTGGTGCTTTCATTTTCCGAAAAAACACTTGTTACGCTAAGAGATGGCATCATGATGCTTTTATTTAAAGTAAAGAAACAATGCATTTTTATGTTATGGATGCACAGGTGTTTTTGTATCAGATATTCTTATTTTTTGAGACATCGACATGTGATAGTGCAATTGTTGTAAAATTTTAAATCTATAATTCATTGAAAAATCGACATATATCTTGTAACAACATTCATATAAATTAATATTTGATTAGTGCATTTGCATTTGATGTTTGGAATTTGAGTTGATTTGTTATATTATCAAATTTTGCATCTCTTGATTATAATATTTAATCATCCATATATTTAATCAGTAGTGTAACATTTCACAACGACATTGGAAAACATAATAGAATAAATTAAAATGTATTTTCTTATATATGAATATGAGGTTTTTTGTCATACAAAATGGGATTGTTATTGGTAACCCATTGTATTTCAATTAGGACACTATGTCCATGATTACATTAAAAAAAATGTCTGATTTTCACAAACAATTTTTTCAAAAAATACAACAGGTTCAATTGATGTTCAAATAGATCTTCATTCTATGTTGGAACAGTTGTCACTTCTCGAGCTCCTTCCATGACTTGGGTTATTTGGAGGATTTTTTTTTTATTGCATCGACTTTTTTCATCTTCTTGATCTTGTTCCATCTACAATTACAAAAATAAAGTGCACTGCGAGTATCTCCACTCATGAGAATACTGAAAATTTAAATAAATAATATACATCAATCTAAACTGAAAAATAATGTACCATAGCAATAAGTGACTCATGAATTATACACATTCTTTCAAAACCAATTCTCAGTGTTTCTTTCAATAGCGTTGATTTTTAATGTACCTTGGACAAGTGGTTTCCCATGGGTTAGTATCTACCTAAGGAAAAGGGTCCAAAATAATTATTTTCCTAAGTGTGACTTTATAAAGTGAAAGTGACTTTATTAGTGGTAAAGTCAATGTTAAATTATAAAGTGAAAAGTGAATTTAGACATAAAGTACAATGTGGGTACTTTATTTAATGGGTGAGTTAAAAAAGAGAAAGCGAGAATTAAATGCACATTTATTCTCATCCCTCGATCTAAACGAATTTGATCCATTAGATCTTAGGGTTTCCCAAAAGTCATTTAGGGAAACAAAAAGGGGAAAAAAGAGAGATTGCATTAATTTTTTATGAGCAAATTGCAGAAAGGAGGTTAAGCTCTGGAGAAAAGTTCTAAAGGAGAAATTTCTTGCAGAAGTTGAAGGAGTGATTTTTCGGTAAAGTTGGGCATGGAAATCAAGGCATAGAAGACAACATAAGGTACAGTACGAACAACATTGAATGTTGTGAGTTGTACATTATTCGAGAGAATTTTTTGAAAAAAATTTGAAAAGAAAATTTGTACTATTCGTACAGTGGTATGAAAATCCATATAGTCCTTACTAAGTTCATATAATGGTATCCATACAGTACATATTTTCAGCTTCAAGTGGGCACAAAAATAGAGGCAAAATGGGCACAATTTTTGAGTTTTGGGTTGAAGAGATTTGTTATATTTTGTTGTTTTGTTTTTTTTTGCAAATGCATTTTTCCTTAAATTGAAAGATAAATAAATTTGAAGAGATCTCTAACAGGTTTTCCCGGAGAAGATTGAAGGGGTTTTGTATGCATCTAAGTTGACCAAAAATCTATGTGTATTTTTATGTGTATTGCTCATCTGATTATGTCCATATTTATTTTCAGCATAAGTTGGTAGTCCCATGTGCTTTAATCTGGAAATTTCATTTCCAAAATTCTATATGTTGAATGTATGTTTATGGGAAAGGTTGGGATTGCAGGAAACATTTTTTTTCATCAAATTTCAACATGGTATCAAAGCTACAGGCTAGAAATTGCAGTTTGAACAACATACAGTAGTTTGGGATAGAAAATAGTGGTTTGGACAACAAACTGAATTTTTGGACAGCAAACCTAATTTTGACAACAAACTGATATTTTGGGACAGCAACGTGAAATTTCACATAGACTAAACTTTTGGGACAACAAGGTGTGTTGGAAAGTTCATTTCTCCATTTTCTTGGTTTTGTAAATTTTGGAGAGCATTCATGGCCATGTTCTTAAGGATAGAGGACATAATGGATGGGATATCCAACTATGCCATTTGAAATGAAAGAATTCAAACATTGTTTGAGGAAGCAGCAGTTTGGGACATATGTGCCAAGTGGTTGTACTACAACTCATTGCAGTTGTAGCATATGATTTCTTTTCCTTTGGAGAACATTTCAGTATGTTTGTATGGTTTTTCTTGAAATGTTTTTTCTGTGGGACTCGGGAAGACTAGGAATTCTTTTGTGGATGCTTATGCTTTCAACTTCGCCCCTCAGAATTGCCATGCTTTCCGAGATGCCATTGTTTACACAACTGCTGGTAACCATGCAGATTTTTAGGATTAGTCGCAGCTCGAGCAATTTTCATTTGGGAACAAAGTTCCACAATGACAGCTTTCACAGCCTGCTGGATAACTCCGAATTTGTAATCTCCAATTTTACCCGGGGGTTTATTGACAATGGCTTAAGATACCCAATGTGGAAGAGATGCAACAAATATTTCTTTCCACCTAGGTTCAAGAACTAGAGCAGTGGACAAGGTATGCAGTCGGTCGAGGAATTCATTAAAGTATTCATCAAAATGTTGCATGTTATGCAACTTCATGGCTAGCAAAGTGACAGTGGTGATTTAATTATTGATTTGGTGAAAACTAATGAAATTTACTGTGATGCCATACAGGAGTCATCCTATCATATTATTGACTAGAAGATGCATGACCGGATCCATATAGGTGCTTCCATCAGAATTCTGGACCACTGATTGTTCCCATGATGGAAGCAGATTTGGCTCCTTTAGAGTTTCTGCTTTTAGCCATGCATCTAGAGTTCCTTCAAAACCACCGATAATCCTTCTAGTAGCATTTACTGGGCCAATATCATCTGCAAGATAAGTTCTATAACAAACTACATTAAATGGAATACTGACATGACTTCAGCTTCTGTACAGTTGTCAATATTCTAGGAGTAAGTTGAATTTGCAGACCAATCTTTATGGTATTCGGATTTCATTGGATCTCTGCGATCTAGAGCAAGATTCCAAGTAGTATTCCATTTAGATCTGGAAGAAGTGGCATTGACTTGAGTGTCCTCAAGGTCTGTAGTATCAGGAATACCAAATCGTTCTTTATCTTGAATAGAGAAATTGTTTATACATGCTTCAAGGTCTTCTAATTCAACATCACAATCTATCTTATGTACACCAATGTCAACTTCATCTTTTTCTTCTTCTAAGGGCTCACTATAAAGAAAATCTGGAAGAGCTCCTCTGGTAGTTTATCCAGGCTCCTTGTGTATTTTTCCAAAGAAACTAGGATTGGAAAAAGGAGAGTATTGAAAGGTAGAGTGGGGAGGAGGAAAGTTTATAGATCTAGGAGCTTTAATCAAACTTTCCAGTGATGAAGTAATAGAATAAGGAACTGATTTTTTCATATCTGAGAAGAGAGTAGATGATTTGTAAGCCTCTCCACTAGGCTTCTTTTTCAAAGAATCTATCCCAGAAGAAACAACCCATACTTGTTTCTTGATAACATCAAGAATATTATTAACTTTAACAATCTCCTTGCCATGAGCAACAATAGCTTCATGGATCGTTTTCTCTATCTACAAAGATAATTTGTCTAGACTCTAGGAAATTGTTTGATCATTTTCAGTCAGAGTCTTTATGCTTTCATTTAGGCAAAAAATATTGTAATATTGCTTCTGCAGAACTCCGTTAAGCATTGATTTCATTTTAGAGCAAGCGATCTCTAATAAAGAAAATTTTTTTTTGATAAATTTTTCTAAACTAGACAGTGCCAAATTTGTCCAATTTGTGGCAACTATAGATTCTCTGACTGACAGAGAAGAATCATCAAGATGGGAAGGAAGGATTTTATACATTTTCCCATCGTGCTGTCTTATCACAAAATTCTTCCATGGTGGGAACTTCGTTTCTGTTTCAAGGACAGATCCATCTAAAAGTTCCCATTTATGCTTGTTGGGAATTCCAGTTCTGATCATATTTACATTGAACTACAAGCACAACTCTCGTATCAAATTTTCTCCTTTCTTCTTAACTGCTATCAATGACTTTGGAGTGTTTGGCTTAGATAAAATGTTCTGAATTTTAGAATGAAAGACCGGAGCATTCAAAGGAGAAGGAATGACAACACAGTTTTTCTCCAATTTTTCTTCTACAAATCTTTCTAGTTCCTTGATTTGTTTCTATTTTGCTTCATTTCTGAATTGTTTGATCAAGGATTCTTCTATTTGATTTGCAGATGGATAATACCATTCATAGAATGATATCCACTGGTTTTGAGCTTGCATCCACGCTTTCCATGCATTATTGTTTTGTTCATTGAAAATTTTCCTATTAGACTTTTCCAGGAGAAGCACTTCTTGCATATACAAATGCTCTTTTTCATGTGTATAGATGTCCCAATTGGACATATTCCTTTTCCAAGCATCTTCTGGATCATAAGGTCCAATTCCATTGAAGATTTTTAAGAAAGCAATTATTTCAAAGTCAGAGGGAATCTCAATGGACTTAGGAATTTTATCAATAGGATTTTTCCTATATGAAGGAATTGCAAAGTTATTTACAAAGCTAAGACCACGAGTCGTAGCAGAGGAGACAGAATTTACAAGTAATTCTTCTTAGACATTAAAGAAAGAAACATGCTTGTAGATTTCTTCAGATGACTCAGATGATGGTACAGATTTAATCATGTTGATACGATGTCTATCTAAGGATTCTCCATGTGGAGTGGGAGGATTTGAAGAAAACTGACATAAAGTTTTGGAGCAGTGTGGATGGTCACAAACAGAACTAAAAACTGGATTTGGAGTTGGCTGCGTAAAAAATTTCTTGAGTGACTCATAAACTGCATGGTCAATTACAATTTTTTGGGGAGGTTGTACAGGATGTAATTGATTTGTAGTAACAGAAGTAGGGACTATGGTAACAGAGGGTCCACCACGCTGAGTTGGATGAACTTTGGGAAAATGAGTAATGACTTGGTCATCTGTTTCAGTAATAGTGGATTGGGCTGCAGCAATAGATCTTTAGGCTGGTTTTTCCCAATTTGTGACCCAATCATTAGGAGGACAAAGTTCTCTTCGAGAAACGAAGACTGGAGCTACAGGAATACAAGAAGAGTCATATTGTATAAGAGTAACGGTGCCTGAATCCTTATCAGGAGAATGTAAAACAGCTAGTATGGTAGTATTATAAAGGAGCACACAGGTGATATAAAAGATTGTCAACTTTTTTTCTTTTGACCTGAAATCTTCATAACCCTTGGTCTGTATATCTAAGGTAAGACATTTTAGAATATGCGGGTCATCAAGCGCAACTGATAAATCAGGATATACATCATATTGGATCGGACCATTTGACAGACTGGTCTCGATACCTCCTATAAGCGCTTTAGTAAAAACTATCCATCGATTATCTAATAAGGACGAAAATACAAATGCTTGCTGGCCTTTTTTGTGTAAGGCATTGAGACCTACTCTCACCATCCCTAGATGGACATACTGATAACTAGACTTTAGGGCGGCCTGAATATGTCGAGATTCCAGAAGTGGAATTGTCATCATGACATTGAGATTTAATTCGATCTTTTCTGATTTCTCTTTGATTTTAATTTGACTGAGTGCTTTGAGATGAAAAGGGTAAATTCCTTTGTAAACGTCAGAGGGAGAAACAGGAGGATGCTTCCAGTTCACAGTGGGATTTGGTTCTTCTTTGTTTAAACAAGCAGAGTTTACATCATTATCTTCAGACTGATAGAGAGGTTCTAGGCCAGATCTTAATTCTTCTTCTAACTGTAAAGAATCAAAATGCTTGGAACCAAATCTACCCATAGAGCTAGAACTACTGGACGAATCCATTGATAATAAAAGAAGAGATATAAGAAGAATACCATTTTAGGCGAAAAACGATATCAAGAAGTATTGCAGCTTCCTTTTACTGAAAATATTGCGGCTTTATCGTGTACCGAAGTATGAGTTCTAGTCCAACGTCTTCAATACCTTCAATGCCAACACATGGAAAACAGGCTACAAACACTATTCAGGACATCAAGCAAACTCACGATCCACTCAGACAATATTTCACAAGTAAAATCCACTCAAACAATAACTTGGCTCTAATACCATTTAACAGGACCTTCAACAAATATGCGAAATAGATAGAAATGTAGAATAGATAATAAGTAATGAAGTCCGAATTTTATTATCAAAAGGAGGATTACAGACTCTACAACATTCCTTCTCAGATTGAATGTTGCAGCATTTAATAGATATATCTTAGCCGAAGCTTAAGAAATCTGTAGGCTACCTGGCATACAAGCAGACTGAGACCATAATACTTCAAAATTTAGACTCAGCACTCTCTCCGACTCCCTCTCCTCCAAATGAGACTTACCTTCCTATAATTCTGAAGGGGGACAATCATCCATGAAGTGTTCTTTACAAACTTGTGACTCAAAAGAAAGATGTTGTCTGGATTGGAGCATCCTACCGAAAGTAAAATGTACCTATTAGATTCAGGCATGAGAGGACAACCTCATGTTATCTCATCCCTTCTCCTTATCGAATGGCCGATGGCATATGGGGATTGAATCTAAGACACAATTATACAACTGAAAGAGATAAAGCAGAGATATGCAAATCTCATTATTTGTACATAAAGTTTACACAGTGGAGATTCAAGGAAAGTGAACCCACTAAAGCTTGTCCAACACCAACGTCGGTTGGAAAGATAACACGTTTACATTGCATAGTACTCAATCTGAGGATGAGTATAATATTGATATCGGAATCTTTCTATCAGATAATTAGAAAAGTATTGGACCCTTACTTCTTTTTCAGATTCCAAAGCCTGCAAAACATGACTATTTGGTGGCTCCAGGAAATTGATATTGACAAAAGGATTCGAATTAGGATCAATTTGATCATGAAAATCTCCATAATTGGTGCTGGTTGAGATTGTCCGGACTATGTAATGGTTGGTGACGAACCATCGGATGTGACCGCATCTTCGTACTCCATGAAGAAAAGAGAGATCTTCAATATCTACGATGCTCCAGACAGATTTGTACAATATTCCAGTAAGATGGGCTATCAGTTCACTAAATCCCGGAATCTTTAATATGTGAAGGGAATACGGCTTTATGACAAGTGTTGATAAACCATATGTCTTCCACCAATCAAAAAACCAATTGGGAATAGGGTCTTCTTCTTCCATAGCTTCGACTATCATTCCTTCGTAGAGAAAGGAGAACTGCATAGAATAAAATAGGTTAGAAGTGTACTTTTGAAGATTCATACCTGCGTAGAAGGCATCCTTTTGCTGATCCGTTTCAAAATCTTCCCTATTGAAGTGATTGTTAAAACGTTTGAAAGTAATGTGACAACTTTCAATCTTGTCTTCATCATCATCACTTCTTTGGAGTACATACATAATGTTGCCAATATGCTCCAGATAATTTAAAGCTTCAATGGCCTCTTCATTCATCTCATTTTGCATGCTTTCGGTCCAGAGATAAGGGATTCCCATTCTGTGTCGTATCTCTTTTATCGGGAACCATTCTTCATCATGATCTAGAAGTGAAATTTCTAAATCATAGTGATCCATCCGTTGGGGGTTTCTATCTGTATTGACTCTTCATTTCCTCTGATAAAATTGCATGATAGGGAGAGAATTGAGTGCTCAGATAAAAACTCTTGGCTTAACATATCAGCAAAACTATTTTTATCACCTGGTACAAATTCTATGTCGAAAATATACTGGCTTAGCTACATCACCCATCTAACCATTGCAGCATCTTCGAATTCGCACTTCTGGATTGCATATTTCAAAGCATGGCAATCTGTCCTTATAGTGAATTTTGTATAGATAACAAAATCGTTAAACTTTGAAATACCAAGACAGACTGCTCTTAACTCTTTCTTTAGGTTAGACCAATTTATTTGATTTTTTGGCCCAAAGTCCCGAGGGGTACTGGAAAATTTCGATCTCCTTCTTGCTACTAGGGTTCTTCTGACATAACACTGCTCCCCATCCAGTGTGGCTTGCATCAATCATGATTATGTTTTCCCATTCTTCTCTTATGGGAGACAATGGCTAGATATTCCTGACCTTTTCTTTTATTCTTTTGACTACTTGAGTGCAGTCGTCATTCCAAGGTATTGGAATCTTCTAGAGTCCTTGGTTCAATAGCTTTCTCTCTTGAGCACAATGCTTCAAGAATTTGGAAATATAATTCAGACTCCCAAGAAACCTCTGTAACTGAGTTTTGTCCTTGATTTCATCTGGAAAATGATCTACAAAATTCAGGCTTCTTTGGATCACTTTATAAGAACCATACTGGATGTTGTAGCCCAAGAAATCTATCATAGGCCTAAATAATTTCATCTTTGATTCTGACAATAAAATCCCCTTTTCTTTGGATCTTTGCAGAAAGATCTTTAAATGCTTTATATGATCGGGGATGTTGTTAGAATGAATCAACAAATCATCAATATACTTTTTAAGGAATTCATTCATTCCTTCAAAAGTTTCATGCATAATTCTCTGGAATGTTGAAGGTGCATTTATAAGGCCGAATGGCATGATATTCCATTCATAATGTCCTTCAGGCACAAAGAATGTAGTCTTCCATTTATCGTCTTCCTTAATTCCTACTTGCCAGAAGCCAAACTTCAAATCAAACTTAGAAAATACTTTGGATTTAGATATATGGGCAAGTATAGAAAGAAGCTTCGGTAGTGGATAGGCATCATAGTCTAGGATGTTGTTTAGAGTCTTATAGTTTACTACCAATCTGGGCTTGCCTCTGGCTATCTCTGAATGTTTGTTTACATAGAATGAAAAACATGCAATAGGACTCTTACTTTTTCTGATTAGTCTTTTCTTCAATAGATCTTTGATCTCTTCTATGCACATTTTCATTTGTTCTGCATTCATAGCAACTGCCTTAGATCGTCTCAATTTTCCACTAAAATCAGACTTAAGAGGAAGTTCCACTTCCTACTTATGAATATGCCAGAAATCATTTGGGTCATCTAAGCAACATTCTTTAAATTTAGCAGTGAGATCTACTATTTCTTTAGCATAATTACCATTATCGAAATGCTCTTCTGTTTTTAGGATTTCTCTTTTCATTTCCATTTTTGCCAATAGATTTTCCATTCTTTCAATCCTTTTCAATCTATTGGGTGAGTTAGAATTGATAAATGGAAAGAAGATCTCTCTGTTATTTAGGCTAGCAAAATAACCATACCTTTTGCTAGAATTGTCAAGCTTGGCTCCATGCTTATGGTTATTTTGTCAAGCTTGGCTCCATGCTTCTTGAAGTTCTAGAAGAATGGTGTTCCAAGGTACATTGCATAGTCCATGCCTGGAACCACGGGGTAGAATAAATGAACACCATTTTCCTCAGTTAGAAACACATCACAACTGTGTCTAAAGTAAAGATAGATGTGTTTCTAACTGAGGAAATCGGTGTTCATTTAGTCTACCCCGTGGTTCCAGGCATGGATTGTGCAATGTACCTTGGAACACCATTCTTCTAGAACTTCAAGAAGCATGGAGCCAAGCTTGACAAAATAACCATACCTTTGGCTAGAATTGTCAAGCTTGGCTCCATGCTTCTTAAAGTTCTAGAAGAATGGTGTTCCAAGGTACATTACACAGTCCATGTCTGGAACCACGGGGCAAACTAAATGAACACTGGTTTCCACAGTTAGAAACACATCTATCTCTGCTTCAAACATAGTTGTGATGTCTCCACTAGCTGTTGTGACTCTCGGGCATGCAATGGGTCTTTGATGATTCATGCTGACAATTTTGTTACTTACTATGTTAAGACAGGAACCAATATCCATCAATACCTTCTAGTATTCATACTGGTTTCCAATCTTGACTTTCATCTTGACGCAATACATGACATCTTTATTCACTATATTGCATCCTAAACCTGTTCTATCACTTTCATCCTCCTCTTCCTTCTCATTCATTTGCTTAGATATTGGACTATCATGAAATGTCCAATTCTCAAATCTTTATGGTTTTCTATGCACAGCCTTTTATTTTCTTTAACCATTTTTCTCAATTCTTTGATTGCTTGGTGAATGTTGGGTAATGTTTGTGGTAGGTGTTCACAAAAGTCTTCATTCTTGAATTACCTAGTTAAGGCTTCAACTGAGAATAGAGATGCAGGGGGGAAATAACCTTTGTTTGGAAGATTTTTTGAGCTTGAAGGCGTCTGCTTTATATGATCCATCAGCAAAGACTTGTACATATCTTTGATCTATGGATCAGTTGCAGCCATCATCTGAGTGAAGTAGTCCCTGCTGATTTCTTCATAATCGATCTTCATCATTTTGATTGCATTACATTTGCAGACATTGGGGTCACTACAATCACAATCTTTACATTTTGTACAATGAGGATCCCTACAGATTTCTTCTTCTGAAGATGAAGAATAGTTAGAATGTACAAAATTTAATTCATTCTTTGATTCTGTATCAGAGGATAACAATTCATCATAGCTACTTAGAAAATCAAAGAAATTAATTTTTCCTTTTATGTTTCTATAAGACAACTTCTTCTTTGATTTTTCATGCTTCTTCTTAGGACAATGAGATGCAGTTGTAGCATATGATTTCTTTTCCTTTTGAGAACATTTATGTATGTTTGTATGGTTTTTTCTTGAAATGTTTTTTCTGTGGGACTCGGGAAGACTGGGAATTCTTTTGTGGATGCTTATGCTTTCGTCTTCGCCCCTTAGAATTTCCTTCCTCATTTCACAAAAAAAAATGCAAAGGAAAAAAGGATTTTGATGGACAGTCTAAAGGATCATGGGGTTCCCTAGGTGAGAGGAAACACATATGCATATAATATGTGGACAACTCTAACCATTCTCTATCAGAGTACCAATGAAAGTAGGAAGATGGTACTCAAATAAAAATTAAAGAACATTTAGATGGCAAAGGTTGAAAGTGTAGTTCATTATCTTGGCAGGGTCAAGCAGGTAAGTGATGATTTGACTGCTATTGGTGAGGGAGTTGCACCCACAAAGTTAGTTAGGATAACTGTAGTGGGGAATCCTAAGTCTTGGGAGGTCTATGGAGATTTTGTTGCCTCTAGGGAGAATCTTCCCAATTGGGACAGATTCTGGGATGATTGTGTGCAACATGAGATATGGAAGACTGACAGTGATGGGGGGAAGATAGCAAATGAGGAGGATGTAGCCTTGACAACCAAGGAGAAGAACAAAGGGAAAGCCAAGTAAGGGGATCCATTATATGGGGCTAACTAAAAGGAGAAGAATAATATGAAAGATACGGATACATCCAAAGTCAAATATTGGGTATGTCAGAAGATGCGACACTATGTTGTTATGTGTCCTAAGAGGAAGAATAAGGGGAGGAAGGGTACTGCAACTTCAACAGAGGTGGAGGAGTTTTCTTCACAGTTTGATCAAGGCTTTTCATTTGTTACTACCACATTTAGTAGGATTACATCATCTGATGTGTGGTACATAGACATCGGGGCCTCCCACCACATGACAGGTGCATGGGAGTTTTTTTCAAAGCTTGCAGAGAGGGCGCTTATTATTGAGATTGTACTAGGAGATGACCGCACTGTGAGAGCTCTTGGTGTGGGGATTGTGACATTTTAGAGGGAGTCTTTGGCTCCTTTAAAGGTCATGGATGTCTTGTATGTTTCGGGGATGAAGAAGAACTTGACTTCAGTGTCTTGTATGAAGGAGAAGGGTTTTGATGTCACTTTATCAGGAGGGCAGGTATTGATGCATCCCAGCGGAGATTCCATCACTTCAGCCAAAGTGGTTGGAGTGCACATTGGGAAAACATACAAGTTCAATTTTCAGTTGGCCGAAGCATTGATGGGTAGCACATCTAGTATCACTCACACTAGTACCACCAGCAGTAGAGACTTGTTGGAGTTATGGCACCGGAGGATGGTGAATATGCATCATGGAGCTTTGAGAGTACTAAGAGAGATCACTACTGGAGTTCCTGATTTCACTGTCGAGCATTATGACATCTGCAAAGTGTGTGCTTTGGGGAAGTATACCAAGTTCCCATTCATAGTGAGAGACAACATATCTACAGGTATACTAGACTTGATTCATACTGATGTTAGCAGCCATTTGTCTCATGTGTCTTTGGGTGGTTATAAGTATTATGTTACATTCATTGATGACTACTCTAGGAGGACTTGGATATATTTCCTAAAGACCAAGGCTAAGTTCTTCAGTCACTTTAAATATTTCAAAGCTCTTGTGGAAAATCAAACAGGTAGGAAGATTCAAGTCTTGACGTCAGACAATGGTGGTGAGTACATCGATGGTGGGTTTTCTGAATTTTGTGTAAAGGACAGCATTAGGAGAGAGTTCATGGTTCCTTATAACCCCCAATAGAATGGGGTGTCTTAAAGGAAGAATAGAGCTATTGTTGGGGCTGCTAGAGCGATGATTCATGATTAGGGGTTGCCTTTGTTTTTGTGCGTTGAGGCCTGCAATAATGTTGTTTATCTTTAGAAAAGGCGTCCTCACAGAGTATTGGGGAATATGACTCTAGAGGAGGCTTTCACTAGAAAGAAGCCTCATGTGGCACATCTTCATATCTTTAGTTGTCTGACATTTCTTATATCCCCAAGGATTAGAGGACGATGTTTGTACCCATGGCAAAGAAGGCTATATTTATGGGTTACAATGAGACTTTGAAAGCCTATTGGATCTTCATTCCTTCTAAACAAAGAGTGGTGATTAGGATGGATGTCAATTTTGAGGAAGATATGGACTATTGGAGATCACAGGAGTATGATGAGAGAGAGTCACAGAATTTTCCTCAGCAGGGAGGTCAAGTACAAGGAGTAGGACCTCAGGGTTCTGGATCGAATGGCACAAGAGGTACTTCAGTGTCAGTGACATCTGGGGCACCCTTGGCAAGTTCACCATGCAATTTTTTAGGGAGTCCACTAGTACATAGTTTGCATGGCACTTCAGCTAGTACAAGCACATGAGGGTCAATTGGCAGAACTTCAGGTTCACCAGACTGGGGGGCAGGGGATAAGGTTCCCTATGGGGAACCTTCTTTAGGGAAGAAGAGGCCCAAGTGACTTCAAGACACCTTGAAGGAAGTGGAGTTTGTTGGTCCTCTGAAGAGGGTGAACAGGGAGAGTGTGCCACCTGAGCAATTTTGTAGTCATGTAGCCAAGGCTACAACCATTATTGACTCTAAGCCTACTAACTATAAGGAGGCTGCCAGCTAAGAGGTATGCAGAGAGGCTATGGTGGAGGAGTATGCTTCTATCATTAAGAACAATGTCTAGGAAGTGGTGCCTAGGCTTGAGGGAAAGTCAGTTGTGACTTCCAGGTGGCTCTACAAGATTAGGCATGTTGTAGATGGCACTATTGAGAAGTTCAAGGTGAAGTTTGTGGCTAGAGGGTTATCATAGATATAGGGAGTTGACTATGATGAGACCTTCACTCCTGTACCTCAATACACTTCTATCCAGTTTCTTATTTCTATTTTTACAAAAATGGGTTAGCAAATCCATCAAATGGATGTGAAGACCAGATTTCTAAATGAAGTTATAGAGGAGGAGGTGTATGTTGAGCATCTATAGGGCTTTGAGGTACTTGGGTGAGACACACATGTATTCCAGTTGAGGCGAGCACTTTACAGACTCCACCAAGCTCCGAGAGTTTGGTATTAAAGGATTGATACTTACTTCTAGAAGATAGGTTTCATGAAGAGTGATGAAAATATGAACCAATACTACATTGTTGTAAGGGATGATCCGCTCATTCTTGTGTTGTATGTTGATGACTTGTTCATTACTATGGTAGAGAGACTGATTAGTGGTTGCAAGGAGGATATTGCTATGGAGTTCAAGATGAAGGACATTTGGTTGATGCATTACTTTTTGGGGCTAAAGGTGTGGCAGGAGGAGGGGCATATCTTTCTGGGGTAGGGGAAGTATGTTGCGGATGTGTTGAGCATATTTCACATGGCAGATTATAGACCCATATCTACACCTATGATCACCATCTGGAAGAAACTTCAGGCTTCAGATTCTAGTTTGGTGGATCCCACATTGTATAGGAAGCTTATTAGGTCCTTGATGTATCTGGTCAACACTAGGCCAGATATGTGCTTTGCAGTGAACACACTTAGCTAGTTCATGGTTGAGCCCAGGAGGGTGAACTAGATAGCTGCAAAGCACTTTCTTCGCTACGTTCATGGGAATGTTGATTATGGTCTAGACTATAGGCAGGGAGATGGAGTGAGGTTGGAAGTTTACACAGATTCAGATTGGGCAGAATGTGCTTTTGACAAGAAAATCACTTTAGGATGTTGCTTTAGATTGGGTTTGGTAGTTGTGTCATGGTTCAATCGAAAGAAAAATTCAGTTTCTTTAAGATCTTCTAAGGCTAAGTATATGGCTACTAGCCAGGCTAATTGTGAGGCCATTTGGCTTCACAAGTTGTTGTATGGCCTATTTGATCAGGAGGTAAGACTGATAGTTATTCACTGTGATAATCAAAGTTGCATTAAACTCATGGAGAATCTAGTGTTTCATGAAAGGTCAAAATAGATAGCCATTAGATATAATTTCATCAGGTAATATGTTCAAAATGGGATAGTGAAGCTGGAGTATATGTCAACAGATGAGCAGGTGGCCAACGTTATGATCAAGTCCTTCCTAAGAGGAAAGCATGTCCATTTCAGGGAAAAAATGGGCGTGGTGAGAAACACTTTCCTTGGTAAGAGGAAATGTTGATTTTTAATGTACCTTGGACAAGTGGTTTCCAATGGGTTAGAACTAGGGAAAATTGTCCAAAATTATTATTTTCCTTAGTGTGACTTTATAAAGTTAAAGTGACTTTATAAGTGGTAAAGTCAATATTATATTATAAAGTGGAATGTGACTTCAGACATAAAGTATAGTTTAGGTACTTTATTTAATGGGTGAGTTAAAAAATAGAAAGCGAGAATTAAATGTACATTTATTCTCATCCCTTGATCTAAATGAATCTGAACCATTAGATCTTTGGGTTTCCCAAAATTCATTTAGGGAAACAAAAGGGGGGAAAGAAAAGAGAGACTATAATCATTCTTCATGACTAGAATGGAGAAAGGAGGCTAAGATCTAGAGAAAATTTATGAAAGAGAAATTTGTTGCAGCAAGTTGAAGGAGTGATTTATGGGCAAATATGGGCATGAAAATCAAGGTATAGAACGTAGAAGAAGGTACAGTATGAACATAATTGAGTGTTGTGAGATGAAATGTTGTGAGATGCATGTCGTTTGAGAGAATGTTTTGAAAAAAATAAAAAAATCCATACAGTAGTACAAAAATCCTTACATTCCTTATGGAGTCCATATAGTCGTATCCGTACAGTACATATTTTCAACTTCAAGTGGGCATAGAAATCGAGGCAAAGTGGTCATGGTTTTTGAGGAGTTTTGGGCTGTAGAGATAAGTTTTATTTTGTTATTTTGTTTTTTCTACAAATGTATTTTTCATGAACTTGAAAGATAAATAAATTTGAAGAGCTCTCTAACAGGTTTTCCCCAGAGAAGATTGAAGGAATTTTTCCTAGCTCTAAGTTGACCAAAAATATCTGTGTATTTTTATGTGTGTTGCTGGTTTGGTTATGTCCATATTTATTTTTAGCATGTGTTAATAGTCCCATGTGTTTTAATTTGAAAATTTCACTTCCCGAATTCTATATGTTGAATGTATTTTTATGGGAAAGGGAATTTAACTGAATGGGAGTGATAAGGTGAAATTAAAATCGAGTTGGGGTTGCAGGAAACTTTTTTTGTCATGAAATTTCAACAAACAACTCTTCTATTGGCATAGTTTCATACTTTGTTTCCTACAACTATTATACCCCATAATAAACCATATATTTAATATAAAGGATTTTTTTGTTCTACTAATTATCATCTGAGAGAAGTAAAACAACATAGATACTTACAATTTCTACAATTAATTTTTGATATGTCACCATATACTTGCAATCGTTATTTAACCCAATGTCAATCAATTCTTTTGATGGACCATTTTTGTATGTTAGCACCTGTTTGAAGACATTTAAGGATGGTTGATGTAAAACAAATTAAAATATATAAAAACTAAACCTTGATATTATATAAATAAATATTAAGAATTCCTCACAAACTTTGAGATAAAACTTTTTCTTCCTTGATGTCGTATTTTATATGTTGAATGAGTCCCATCTTGTTTGAAATTCTGCAAAAAAATACTTGAAAATTAATATTTAACGCTAAATTATTTTTTTATATGAACAAATTCAATCATCATTACATACATTTGAAGCACGTTGTTATTGAGATTACTCCTCATGTGATGCAATTATGTCCATTTCTTTGCCCATCTCCTTATACACATTTTTGGATATTCCTACTAGTATGTTTCGCACACTAGCCCATTGATCATTTGGGATTTTCAATTCTTCCTGACAAAAGTAATAAACTATTTTTATAATGATATACGAAAACTAAACATAAAAAAATCAATATTAATAAATTAATTGTTTGTTACTATATACATATAATTCTAGAAAATCATTTTATACAATTAGGAATATTAACTTTTGAATAATTATTTTTTTGTTGTTGTATGTTTTTGCTATTGCAAGTTTGACATGTGTCATTTATCATTGCTCTGGAAAAACTTCCTATATTTTAGATATAATTTGGTTCTTAGAAACATCGGATTGTTTTTGTATTGCAAGTGGAAAACACATCTATACATTCATTCCACTACGTCCCTCATAGTTTTGGGAAAAAAAAATCCCCCTTTTATCACCCTCCAGCACCACTCTAGATTAGTTAAGGACCAATTCATCATCATTTACATGTTCCATATTTTCTTTTCTTAGAATCACCTTGACCTTTTCTTTCGTTCTCACTCCCTGTAGAACATTAAATAAATATGAATTAATAGATTGTTTGAAACATGTTATCTAATATTCTTAAGTATATTATTAGTGAAAATTAAAAAGCAAATAAAAAATCTCATATTGAATAGTTTTTTTCCTTTCACGTGATTCATCATTCTACAATTTTTCTATTAGACTTGTACGTTTTTATGCACTTTGATTAGAAATAATATTATTGACCATGTTCATTTTGTAGTTATGCATGACACACATCAACTAATACATATTAGTTAAACTTAAATATAGTTCAAACATATTAATTTTGTAAAGATTTAACAAAGAAGTTGTCTTCTCTGATTTTTTAAATCTAATTTTATTGTGCTGATTAGTAGTTTTGTTACTTGATACATTCCAAGACATTATTTTATCAATATTCAAACTATACCATTCGATGCAAAATCCTTTAGATATATTTTACAAATAAATCAAATAATTTTTAGTAAAAAAAAATATGTAGTTGACCAGTGCATTTATCTAAATAAATGCACTGATGCATTTATAACATTAAATGCACCAGGGATTTAATTGTTCATCGATGTCATGGAAAATTGGTTTCCAAAAATAATTTTAAATTAGAATGGTATGATTTGTAAGCCTAAATTCACTCCACTAATTTAATGGTACTGTTAGGAATAGGCATACCGATGCATTATATTAGACTGTGAGCAACAGTGAACAAATTGGATAGAATTGAAAATGTTATCATGTAGCGGTGCATTTTATTACTCCAGTAGCCCCAATGTGTTATATTACAAAGGGCGTAATATGGAAGATATAACCATTTTAAAAAAAAAGGAGAGGGTTGACAATGTGACCTGTAAGGCTAAACATAGCAGAGTTATTTAGTTCAATGTTATTAGAAACAAGTATGTTGGTGTGTTATATTACAACTGGATCAACGATGAACATACTAGACATAAGCCAAAGTGTTATAATATAATAGTGCATTGTGTTACGCAGGTAGCCCTAGTGTGTTATATTACATAGGGCGCATCATGAAGGACATAGTTGTTTTAAGAAAAATTGGAGATGTTTGATGATGTGATTTGTAAGGCTCGATGCACTGCAATGATTTAACGGTGCTATTAGGAACATATATGTTGGTTTGTTATAATATTCCAGGATCAATGATGAATAGACTACACAAAATAGAAAGTGTCATAATTTACCAGTGGGTTGTATTACATAGGTAACATCAGTGCATTATGTTACAAATGGTGCACTGCGCAACATATAGCTATTGTTGGGGCTACTAGAGCGATGATTCATGATTAGGGGTTGCCTTTGCTTTTGTGGGTTGAGGCCTGCAATAATGTTGTTTATCTTTAGAACAAGAGTCCTCACAGAGTATTGGGGAATATGACTCTAGAGGAAGCTTTGGCACATCTTCATATCTTTGGTTGTCTCACATTTCTTAAATCCCCAAGGATAAGAGGACAATGTTTGTACCCATGGCAAAGAAGGGTATATTTATGGGTTACAATGAGACTTTGAAGGCCTATTGGATCTTCATTCCTTCTAAACAAAGAGTGGTGATTAGGATGGATGTCAATTTTGAGGAAGATATGGACTATCGGAGATCACAGGAGTATGATGAGAGAGAGTCACAAACTTTTCCTCAGCAGGGAGGTCAAGTACAAGGAGTAGTACCTCAGGGTTCTGGATCTAATGGCACAAGAGGCACTTCAGTGTCAGTGACATCTGGGGCACCCTTGGCAAGTTCACCATGCACTTTTTTAGGGATTCCACTAGTACATAGTTTGCATGGCACTTCAGCTAGTACAAGCACATGAGGGTCAATTGGCAGAACTTCAGGTTCACTAGACTTGGGGGCAGGGGATAAGGTTCCCTATGGGGAACCTTCTTTAGGGAAGAAGAGGCCCAAGTGACTTCAAGATACCTTGAAGGAAGTGGAGTTTGTTGGTCCTCTGAAGAGGGTGAACAGGGAGAGTGTGCCACCTGAGCAATTTTTTAGTTATGTATCCAAGGCTACAACCATTATTGACTCTGAGCCTACTAACTATGAGGAGGCTGCCAGCTAAGAGGTATGGAGAGAGGCTGTGGTGGAGGAGTATGCTTCTATCATTAAGAACAATGTCTAGGAAGTGGTGCCTAGGCCTGAGGGGAAGTCAGTTGTGACTTCCAAGTGGCTCTACAAGATCAGGCATGTTGTAGATAGCAGTATTGAGAAGTTCAAGGTGAGGTTTGTGGCTAGAGGGTTATCATAGATATAGGGAGTTGACTATGATGAGACCTTCGCTCCTGTACCTCAATACACTTCTATCCAGTTTCGTATTTTGATTTTTACAAAAATGGGTTAGCAAATCCATCAGATGGATGAGAAGACTAGATTTCTAAATGAAGTTATAGAGGAGGAGGTGTATGTTGAGCATCTATAGGGCTTTGAGGTACTTGGGTGAGAGACACATGTATTCCAGTTGAGGCGAGCACTTTACAGACTCCACCAAGCTCCGAGAGTTTGGTATTAAAGGATTAATAGTTACTTGTAGAAGATAGGTTTCATGAAGAGTGATGAAAATCTGAACCAATACTACATTGTTGTAAGGGATGATCCACTCATTCTTGTGTTGTATGTTGATGACTTGTTCATTACTATGGTAGAGATACTGATTAGTGGTTGCGAGGAGGATATTGTTATGGAGTTCAAGATGAAGGACATTTGGTTGATGCATTACTTTTTGGGGCTAAAGGTGTGGCAGGAGGAGGGGCATATCTTTCTGGGGTAGGGGAAGTATGTTGTGGATGTGTTGAGCATATTTCACATGGCAGATTATAGACCCATATCCACACCTATGATCACCATCTGGAAGAAACTTCAGGCTTCAGATTCTAGTTTGGTGGATCCCACATTGTATAGGAAGTTTATTAGGTCCTTGATGTATCTGGTCAACACCAGGCCAGATATGTGCTTTGCAGTGAACACACTCAGCTAGTTCATGGTTGAGCCCAGGAGGGTGAACTAGGTAGCTGCAAAGTACATTCTTCGCTATGTTCATGGGACTGTTGATTATGGTCTAGACTATAGGCAGGGAGATGGGGTGAGGTTGGAAGTTTACACAGATTCAGATTGGGAAAAATGTGCTTTTGACAAGAAAATAACTTCAGGATGTTGCTTTAGATTGGGTTCAGTAGTTGTGTCATGGTTCAGTCAAAAGAAAAATTCAGTTTCTTTAAGCTCTTCTAAGGCTAAGTATATGGCTACTATCCAGGCTAATTGTGAGGCCATTTGGCTTCACAAGTTGTTGTATGGCCTATTTGATCAGGAGGTAAGACTGATAGTTATTCACTGTGATAATCAGAGTTGCATTAAACTCATGGAGAATCTAGTGTTTCATGAAAGGTCAAAATAGATAGACATTAGATATCATTTCATCAGGTAATATGTTCAAAAGGGGATAGTGAAGCTAGAGTATATGTCAACAGATGAGCAGGTGGCCGACATTATGATGAAGTCCTTGTGAAGAGGAAAGCATGTCCATTTCAGGGAAAAAATGGGCGTGGTGAGAAACACTTTCCTTGGTAAGAGGAAATGTTGATTTTTAATGTACCTTGGACAAGTGGTTTCCAATGGGTTAGACCTAGGGAAAATTGTCCAAAATTATTATTTTCCTAAGTGTGACTTTATAAAGTTAAAGTGACTTTATAAGTGGTAAAGTCAATATTATATTATAAAGTGGAATGTGACTTCAGACATAAAGTATAGTTTAGCTACTTTATTTAATGGGTGAGTTAAAAAATAGAAAGCGAGAATTAAATGTACATTTATTCTCATCCCTTGATCTAAATTAATCTGATCCATTAGATCTTTGGGTTTCCCAAAATTCATTTAGGGAAGCAAAAGGGGGGAAAGAAAAGAGAGACTATATTCATTCTTCATGACTAGAATGGAGAAAGGAGGCTAAGAGCTAGAGAAAATTTATGAAAGAGAAATTTGTTGCAGCAAGTTGAAGGAGTGATTTATGGGCAAATATGGGCATGGAAATCAAGGCATAGAACGTAGAAGAAGGTAAAATATGAACATAATTGAGTGTTGTGAGATGCATGTCATTTGAGAGAATGTTTTGAAAAAAATAAAAAAATCCATACAGTAGTACAAAAATCCTTACATTCCTTATGGAGTCCATATAGTCGTATCCGTACAATACATATTTTCAACTTCAAGTGGGCATAGAAATCGAGGCAAACTGGTCATGGTTTTCGAGGAGTTTTGGGCTGAAGAGATAAGTTTTATTTTGTTATTTTGTTTTTTCTACAAATGTATTTTTCATGAAATTGAAAGATAAATAAATTTGAAGAGATCTCTAACAGGTTTTCCCCGGAGAAGATTGAAGGAATTTTTCCTGGGTCTAAGTTGACCAAAAATCTCTGTGTATTTTTACGTGTGTTGCTGGTTTGGTTATGTCCATATTTATTTTTAGCATGTGTTAATAGTCCTATGTGTTTTAATTTGAAATTTTCACTTCCCGAATTCTATATGTTGAATGTATGTTTATGGGAAAGGGAATTTAACTGAATGGGAGTGATAAGGTGAAATTAAAATCGGGTTGGGGTTGCAGGAAACTTTTTTTGTCATGAAATTTCAACAAACAAGTCTTCTATTGGCATTGTTTCATACTTTGTTTCCTACAACTTTTATACCCCATAATAAACCATATATTTAATATAAAGGATTTTTTTGTTCTACTAATTATAAACTCAGAGAAGTAAAACAACATAGATACTTACAATTTCTACAATTAATTTTTGATATGTCAACATATACTCGCAATCGTTATTTAACCCAATGTCAATCAATTCTTTTGATGAACCTTTTTTGTATGTTAGCACCTATTTGAAGACATTTAAGGATGGTTGATGTAAAACAAATTAAAATATATAAAAATTAAACCTTGAGATTTTATAAATAAATATTAAGAATTACTCACAAACTTTGAGATAAAACTTTTTCTTCCTTGATGTCGTATTTTATATGTTGAATGAGTCCCATCTTGTTTGATTTTTTGCAAAAAAATACTTGAAAATTAATATATAAGGCTAAATTATTTTTTATATGTACAAATTCAATCATCATTACATACATTTGAAGCACGTTGTTATTGAGATTACTCCTCATGCGATGCAATTACGTCCATTTCTTTTTCCATCTCCTTATACACATTTTTGGACATTCCTACTAGTATGTTTCGCACATTAACCCATTGATCATTTGGGATTTTCAATTCTTCCTGACAAAAGTAATAAAATATTTTTATAATGACATACGAAAACTAAACATAAAAAAATCAATATTAATAAATTAATTGTTTGTTACTATATACATATAATTCTAGAAAATCATTTTATACAATTAGGAATATTAACTTTTGAATAATTATTTTTTCGTTGTTGTATTTTTTTGCTATTGCAAGTTTGACATGTCTCATTTACCATTGCTCTCGAAAAACTTCCTATATTTTAGATATAATTTGGTTCTTAAAAACATCAGATTCTTTTTTGTATTGTAAGTGGAAAACACATCTATACATTCATTCCACTACGTCCCTCATAGTTTGGAAAAAAAAAAACCTTTTATCAACCTCCAACACCACTCTAGATTAGTTAAGGACCAATTCATCATCATTTACATGTTCCATATTTTCTTTTCTTAGAATCACCTTGACCTTTTCTTTCGTTCTCACTCCCTGTAGAACATTAAATAAATATGAATTAATAGATTGTTTGAAACATGTTATCTAATATTCTTAAGTATATTATTAGTGAAAATTAAAAAGCAAATAAAAAATCTCATATTGAATATTTTTTTTCTTTCACTGATTCTCATCTACAATTTTTCTATTAGACTTGTACGTTTTCTGCACTTTGATTAGAAATAATATTATCGACCATGTTCATTTTTTAGTTATGCATGACACACATCAACTAATACATATTAGTTAAACTTAAATATAGTTCAAACATATTAATTTTGTAAATATTTAACAAAGAAGATGTCTTCTCTGATTTTTTAAATCTGATTTTATTGTGTTGATTAGTAGTTTTGTTACTTGAGACATTCCAAGACATTATTTTATCAATATTCAAACTATACCATTCAATACAAAATCCATTAGATATATTTTACAAATAAATCAGATAATTTTTAGTAAAAACAAATCTGTAGTTGACCAGTGCATTTATCTAAATAAATGCACTGATGCATTTATAACATTAAATGCACCAGGGATTTAATTGTTCATCGATGTCATGGAAAATTGGTTTCCAAAAATAATTTTAAATTAGGATGGTATGATTTGTAAGCCTAAATTCACTGCACTAATTTAATGGTGCTATTAGGAATAGGCATACCGATGCATTATATTAGACTGTGAGCGACAATGAACAAATTGGATAGAATCGAAAATGTTATCATGTAGCAGTGCATTTTATTACTCCAGTAGCCCCGATGTGTTATATTACACAGGGCGTACTATGAAAGAAATAACCATTTTAAAAAAAAAGGAGAGGGTTGACAATGTGACTTGTAAGGCTAAACATAGCAGAATTATTTAGTTCAATGTTATTAGAAACAAGTATGATGGTGTGTTATATTACAACGAGATCAACGATGAACATACTAGACATAATCCAAAGTATTATAATATAATAGTGCATTGTGTTACTCAGGTAGCCCTAGTGCGTTATATTACATAGGGCGCATCGTGAAGCACATAGTTGTTTTAAGAAAAATTGGAGATGTTTGATGATGTGATTTGTAAGGCTCAATGCACTACAATGATTTAACGGTGCTATTAGGAACATATATGTTGGTGTGTTATAATATTCCACGATCAACGATGAATAGACTACACAAAGTCGAAAGTGTTATAATTTACCAGTGCATTGTATTACATAGGTAACATTGGTGCATTATGTTACAAATGGTGCACTGTGCAACATATAGCTATTTGAAAAAAAATAGAGAGTGGACAAGGTGTAGATCTAATTTATTAAGTGATTCCCCTACTTTATATGTCAAGTTCCCTATATATAGTAAGTACACAAATACATTAAACCTAAAATGCCTAAATTGAAAAACCCTAATTGTGATGTGGTAGAGAAAGTTAAACCCTAATGTGAAATTTGTTGGATTTTTTTTTTTAAATAAAATTTAAAATGGAACAGAGATTGTAAAAATATTTACTAGTAAAATCTATAGTAATTTTTTATTATACACGGCATTTAATTTTTTTCTTTCTGAATTGTGAATAAATCTAATAGAAATTGTAAAATATTTTAAGACTAAAATTTAAAAGTCTTTATATATAAGGTTTTTAGTGAATCACGATACCTTTCAACTTCTGATATTTTGGTGGATCCAAAATATTATGTAACTCCAATCTGATCCTCCCTTGAAAATGATCTCTCTTTTAATTAAACCTAACAAAATTTTAATTTTTTATTACTAAAATAAACAATTAAATTTAAACTTACTCTGCCATTTTTAGTGAATCAACATACTTTTTTAGCTTCAGATCTTCTAAATAGTTTTGTTGCGCCCAAGTATTATGTTTTTGTTCTTGTATATTTCTCTTATTTTTTTTTTTTCCAAATCACTTCCTTGAACATTTTCGTAAAAATAATAAAGTGTTAATAATTTTAATATTAAAATACTTATGAAATTTAGATCTCGAAAAAATCAATTATCTCTCATTTTTAATTTAAAAAAAAAAAAAAAAAAATCATGTATTTTTTCTTTTTAATTCAATTTCTCTGCACATTAGTGTGTTTGATATTCAAGCCTACCAACTTGTTTATATAAAAAGTGCACCACCATTTATGGGGCCCCATATTTTCTCAATGCAATGAAATGATTCAATTATTTTTCATTTTCGAAATTTCAAAATGTTTCGATTATTTTTTTAGTGCAATGGTGTGGTTTATATTTAAAAGGGCACTAAGATAGTTGAATTTATTTTTATTTTCTAAATTAGGAAAATAGTTGTGTATTGTTGTTTTTTTTTATTTAAACATACCCATGTGTTTTTATGTTAAAAAAAAAATTCTCTGATGACTTATTTTTTTATTTTTTTGGAGTGCAGGAAATAAGTGCACATATTACTTAAATGTGTGAGTGCTATTATTATTTAAACAGACTAGTGCAATTTATTCTTATTATCACACCACTTGGGTTTAAAGCTATCTGAAATTTTATTTTCACATAAAATAACATATTAATCTCTAATTTTTCTTTAGGATGCATCCACACAAATTATGGTAGTTCATAGTATAAATTTTCCACTTAAAGTCGTCTTGTTCTTGAAAAATGGTTTCAAAACTACATTGAAATACACATTATGGTTATATGATTCTCAAGATTAATTTTAGATATTCACACAAAATTCTATTTCTAATTTTTCTCAAATATAGGGACAAAATCTCAATAATATCAAATGGTCAGCTCTTCAAATTCCAACTCATTCCATATTGATGATCAAAGTCCTTTATGAAGTTCTCCCATTCCATCCTGAGTAAGCTAATATTTTATTTATATTTCGATTCTCTAATCGAATTTATTTTTTGTAGTCCATGTTAATTTGAATAAAAATGTAACCAAATTATTTTAGGATCCAGAGTCAGAATCAAGTTCAAATGGAGAAAATACTCCTCCATTTTAAAAATGTCGGAAGCTCCTATTAGGAGTAGCATATGACAAACAATTGGTAGATGAAAATGGATGGCCTCTTCACCCTACCAATTGGAACATGGAATTTTAGCGCAATCTTTGATAAAAAATGGAAATAATTATTTGGTATACTAAAATTTCAATCAATCAATTGCATTTACGTGCTTACTAATACCATTGATATTTTAGTAATGACATTCAATAATTTTTGAAATTAGGATTCTAGCGATCATGAACGATCCACCTACCATTTTCTGGTGCACCCCACTACAACTTCAAATCTAGAGAAGGTTGCATTAAGAGAAAGACTCAGAGAGGAAGCATACAAAGAGTTGTTGAATCAACCACCTATTCAATTCCCAGTATGTCCAAATCAATGAATTATGAATTACTATAGTAATAGTAGTTCTTCATCACAAGTTGGACATGGAGGAAACCAAATAGACATTAATGGTATCGATGATTACTTACAAGATATGACTGCCATGGAGGTGACATTGTTAGATGTATTCCAGAATGGTGAGCTAGGGGATGATTCCCATATCACTGATACCTTATTCGAAAGCATGAAATATTCTTCCACCACCCCTCTCTTTGGACCTAGTTTCAAGTCAAAGTCTACTCAATTGGGGCCAATAATGTTGTTGTACAATGTGAAAGAAAATTTTGGCATGTTGAATGCATGTTTTTTTGCAATACTGAGGTAATTGACTTGCATTATCGATCAAGTTCCTTATATTTTGTCACACAATCAAATTTAAAAATGGTTGATTTTATAAATGTTTAACATTGGCATTGAACAATTATATTCCCCACCAACTTCAAGATATTCAAAGATAAGGTTCTTTTGAGTGATAATGTCTTGTCGAATAGCTGCGAAGAGGAAAATTAGTTTTTTTAAATGTTGGGTGATGGGTACATATTATGTCATGTGTGCATGAATGATTGTATTCTATATAGATAAAAATATCCAGACAAATAGATATGTCTAAAATGTGGGAACGACAGGTACCATAATTAAAAAGATGGGTAAATCACATGGTCTTCCTGATGATATATTGAGGCACATGCCCATAATCTAAAGGATTCAAATACTCTGTCGTTGCAAAGAATTAGCTATGTTGTAGGGATGGCATGCCTGATACAGGAGTGATTCAAGAGCTATGAAAATCCCCATAAATCCAGTTGCCATGAATCATATAGAGGATACATGGCCTAAAAAATTCAAGGATGAAGTATGAATTCTATGACTCAACATAGTCATGGATAGCATGAACCCATATTCCTTCCAAAATACCCACTATTTTGTTTGGCCAGTAGTAGTGATCAATAATAATATGCTCCCATGGTTGTCTGTGGAGAATGAACATCTTATGTTTGGTCTCATAGTCCCTGGTACAAGACCAGTGAAGAAAATGGATGTCTCCTCACAGTGATTGGTAGATGAATTTAAGGAATTGAGGGAAGGGATAGATGTATACGATGTCTCAAGACCCATCACAATAGAGAGTATTTTTACGTTGTATGGCATATGTTCTTGCACAATATATCGTTATCTAGGCTTAGGAGTTTGCTCTGGTAAATTACAGTCTTATTGATTTTCTTAGTAACAATATTTTTTTGCATATTAATTTAATTTGTTGCAATTTTTCATATATTCATGGTCGCTAACATGTTGGCATGTATACAATAATTTTGTAGGTCTTGTAGCAAAAGGGTGTGATGGATGAAAATGTTGTAAGCCTTCTCTGAATTCTAGGTGGTACAAACACCTACAAAAATCAGTATATGACTTTTCCAGGGTATTCCTCCCACCAGAACTCCCTTACAGAAGAGAAACAACTACATTCAATGGTAAACCAGAGAGAACCCAAAGGCCCACAATAATGACACCATTTGGATGGCTTAAAGCATATGAGATAGAGAAGGAGAAGGATTTTGTAGAAATTTTGGATTCAAATGGGGATCCTATGTTCAACAATCCAAATTTCTTCGACACTTAAGTTAAGAAATTTCCCATTGGGATGAAAATGAAATATTTATTTTATGAGTTCCCATATTGGGAGCATCTTAAGGTTTCCTACTTACTATATGCCATACATATATTTAAAAGTGTTTCATCTTCTATATGGAGGAACATATCATTGAAATAAATTGACACATTAGCTATTAGAAAGATCTTATTTCTTCAAAAACAAAAAACAAAAAAGACATTGACCAAGACAAGAAACTAGAGGATAGTTTGGCCCCTCTTGGTCTTTCAAAGAAGGTGATATCATTGTATTTTAAAGAAAGATGTTATTTATTTGGTAAATTAAGTTATAATGAGTGTGAGGGTGAATTATTTATATGGGCCTTCACTATAATGTTGCTTCACTGTGGAGGACTCTTTGTCAAAGTTGAAATCACACAACTATTATAATGTATTATTTACTATGCAATATCATTATCCTCAGCTCATGTGTCAATGTGTGAACCATGAACTCCCCCAAGACCTATGATATGCCATATCTAAATTATCTACATTTGTATGTTAGATCACATCAAAGGAGATTCATATGTCTATCATTCCATGGTGTCGTCAAGACATAGCTGAGATATTTTGTATGCTTGAGAAGGAACTGCCAACGATTTTCATGGACTTCTAGGTTCGTCTTCTAATTTACCTAGTAGATGAGGATGAATTAGTTGGGGTTGTTTCTTGTCATTGGATGTTATTCTTAGAGAGGCACGTGAAGAAATTGAAAGGTTTTTTTCAAGAAAGGGAAAAACCCAAGGGGTCGATGGTAGAGGGGTATATATCATATGAGTCTTTCTATTATGCTTGTGACTACGTTAAGAAGATTGACAAGACACCAAGTGAAACAATTTGGGATGATGAAAGGGATGAAAAGAGCAGAGAAGGGTAGGTTCCTGAAATGAATGGAAAGAGGTGCATGATAAAGTGTAAGTGCACGATTATCATTTATCAAATTACTACACAATAATTATTCACACTGAGCTTCATATTAATGCATATTTCTTCTCATCTCTCTCTCTCTCTCTCTCCTCTCTTTCTTCTCTCTCTCTCTCTCTCTCTCTATATATATATATAATATATATATATATATATAATATATATATATAGATATATATATATATCGAGAGAGAGAGAGAGAGAGAGAGAGAGAGAGAGAGAGAGAGAGAGAGAGAGAGAGATTTGTTGGTTTTATTTCATGAGCGAATATAGAGATTGAAGCCATCAACAAACTCATTCTTTGAAATATGGAAGCGAAACAACTGTGAGTTGCATTATACGAATAGAAGACAAGGAAATGGGAGAGTAACAGGAAAGTATTCAAACAATTGAATGGAAGAAGAATGTCTTATCCTGATCATTTAAAAGAAAATATGCCAATGACATGACCTAACAGTTTGTTGATCAAGTAAGAGAGAAATACAGTGCATTTGGTTGTTACCCGCATGCTGAAGAGGATTTGTTAAACATAGGGATTGGGTGCAACAAATTGGTAATTATAATCTCATTTTGTATATTTTTAACTTCATATTGCATCTTTGAATTGTAACATCTATATATATTTTATATTTTTAATTATATTCAGGTTATTAAACACATGACATTGTCAATTTTTTTTCCTTTTTATAGGTGCATTTGTTCACATATATGTGTTCATCAGGACATCATTTGAGCATGAATGATACCAACGATGGATGCATGAAACTAGACTATGGAGTGGAAATCAATCTTGAAAAATCTAGTTATGCTAGCCACCATGATAAGAAACTAATGCAAGGGACATTAGGTTACATTGGAAAGATACAAGAGATAATTCAAGTGGAATTATCTTCGTTCCAATGTGTTATTTCTAGGTGCAAGTGGTGGGACACCTTTGATCGGAATAATGTAAAGGAGGATCGCGGCAGTAGACTGGTATCTATCAACTCTACAAAGATCTGGCATGAAGCTAAGGAGCCTTATGTTTTACCAAAACACTACAACTAGGTGTTTTTTTGCCCATATGTGTCACATAGGGATCGGTGGTTCGTATTAACAAACACCCTTAGATAGAAACTTGTTTTGAGAACAATAGTGTTATCATGCCAAGCCTCGAGGAATATAATAAAGGTGGTAATGATGGACAATGATATGTACTTGTGTTATTTCATCATCTATATTATTGACGTCTGTTTTTTTTTTCATTATTTTGCTACGTATTTATAATTGCTACTACTCCCTCTGCTTACATCTCTACTACATGATTGACATATAAAATGCATCATCGTCATACATAAAATACATTTTTTTTAATTAAATGGAAAATGTATTAACTAATATGGCAAAAATAACATTCAATTTAAAAAAAAGAATTATCATTGCGCCCAAATCATAGTCATGCACATGATTTGGTACTCTGTAAAAAAAAATTACACCATAGACAATGGTCACATACCTATGATGCATCATCATAAACTAAAAGGAGGCCTTATGCATGTATAAAATGTTGATTACATCTTTTTATGTACCATAAGAGAAACAAATGGGCTTACATGGATGCATGAGGTTTTAATTTTTTCTTCCAGGATAATGGAACAATTTTGACTTTTCCTTTCAATGGTAATTATAAATAAAAGTTAAAATAATTAATACTTTATGGCTAAGAATTAAACGATAAATAATTTGATTACAGACATTTGTTTGACTTTCAAATGGACTTCCTTATGTGTTTTTCTTTCCTATTTTGATTATGTAAAATAACTACGTATTTTTATATATTTACAGGTAAATTATTTCAGGTAGACACATATTTATAAGTTCGGTAATGATAGGTGATAAGACTAGGTAATAAGGTGTTATGTGTAGTATATTATTCAAATCTACCTTGTCCAAAATGATTATTGAAGGCCATGATCCCAAGCCATATATATCATGTCATTGAAAGTCATGAGCCTAACCCATATACATCATGTTTCTGGTTTGAAGGACATCAATTGTATGATACCAGAGTAGTGTGAAGGGCACACCTTCAAGATTTCATAGTGTTTGGTGTGTGACTAATAATACCCATAAAAGCCTAATTTGATATATTTTCTTTGTACCAATTCCTTCTAATTTCACTCTTATTTCACCATTTCAACCGACAATATTTAACAATGTATAAGTGTTTCAGAATTTCAGTTATGAAATGCATGGCTCCATGGAAGTTTGTAGCAAGGACATCTAAGATTTAGGTAAGACACCTAGAGTGTGTATTGTAGGTCAACAATTAGGTGTTCTCTCTCTCTCTGACCTCTTATGGTTGGACCATATTGTATGGGTCCACCATTTTCTCTTTCTCCTGCTACTGCTCCCTCTGCTGGTGTATCTGCTATATGATTGAAATATAAAATACATTGGCCTCATACATAAAATACATTTTTTAGAATTAAATGAAAAATGTATTTATTAATATGAAAACAAAACTTCCAATTAAAAAAAAAAATCAACAGTGTGCCAAAAACATAGACATGCACCAGCACGGGTCTGCACATACATATAACGCACCGTTATTAGTTCAAAAATTTAAATTTTCATAGCCGTGTGTCACACAAATGCACTAGTACACACGCATATCATTTTTTCACCAGGATAAAATGTTCACATTATCAAACACACTGAGAAATAGCTATATTTTTAAATATTATTTAGGTGGTGTGTTAGGTAAATATGACATCACCAATTGCATTTGTGATGGTGATTAAGAGGCATTTGTTTGAGTTTGAAATAGACTTGGTCATGCATTTTTGTTTCCCATTTAGATTATGTAAAATAAATATATATTTTTATGTATTTGTAGCTAAATTATTTAAAGTAGACATATCTTTATCATTGTGAACAAGATGTAATATTAGTTAGGAGAAATGTAAAAACATGAATTTTATTGAATATCTCATGATAATTTAATTTGTATTATTTAACTCATATTTATTATTAAAAAGAGTTAAATTTAAACCAGCACAATAGCAAATAAATAACCAAAATAGCATCAAAATGCTATATCTTTATTACTAGAAAAAAATTCACTTTCCTCTTTAAGGGAGAACTTCCAATAGAGCAAATCCCCAACTACAAGTAACTTGATCACAAGCCTTTTTTACATTTCTTGATCCCCATCTTTAGAAAGATAAATTTTTAATTTAAATTGGTAAGAGTTGTTATAAAGATTAAATTTAAATTGCTTGAAAATCTCGTTACTTTAGTAATAGTTTTTTTATACAAATATAATTTTTTAAGTAGTGTTAAATCTAAATTAATTGTGTCAGGAGGTGCTCTACAATGAGAGATGTTGTCACATAATTTTACATTTAAAAATAGTAAAATAATATTTGAAATTAATAAATTAAAAGTAGCAATAAGAAAAGAAATTAATGTCCTACATAATTACAATACTTCAATTTACACTTTAATCTTATATAACTTTATATAGAGATATAATGTAACCAAAAAGTATATATTATATTATATATATATAATATATATTATATATAATATATATATATATAGGAGGAAGAAATGTAATAGGTAAAAAATATAATTTAATTTTACTACAAGGAATAAAATGTATTTTGGTCACATGAAATAAATAGTATTATTGATATTACTTATGTGTAATTCATTCTATGTTCCAATTAATGTGGTATTTAAAAATATTTATATTTATAACATTTTTTTTACTTATAACCATAAATGAAAATATTTCAATGTCCATATTGTATAACATTATTTTTAGATACTTTAATAATAAAAATACATTAAATTTTTAAATTGAATTTTCTTTTTCATTTTTCACTTTATGAGAAAAATATTGAGAGAATTCTTAATCCATTAATGTTTCTTCAATTAAATGTTATGACATATATTTGTAAGATTTTCAATGTTTTAATATGGATTTGATATGTAATATTTAGCATAATTAATAAATAAAATTAATAATAATAATTAATTATTATACTACAAGAAAAAAATATAAGGTGCATAACTTTTAACATTTTAATACGAAAAAACGTGAATTAAAAATTAAATATTTCAATGTCAACTGCATATATATATTAATATATTGGTTATCTAGATACACCAAATGCCTAGAGGGATCAAATCTCTTTTCACTCAAAAAGATGTTTGCATCTCAAAAGATTTGATCCCTTTAGAGCTTTGTAGATCCAGAGTTAAAATGGATCCCTAATACAGGTTGTAAAAAAATTGTGACTTAAGTTTTTTAAATTTAACAATAGATTTAATTTTATAAACAAATATTGAATTAATTAAATTGTATTTTTTAACAATTTATTATTAATAACATTCTATATTAAAAATTGAGTGAGTTACACATTTTCGTCTTTTTAAAAACTAACTAAATTATTTTACCTTTAATTACTTTATCATTGTGAGTATTGAAATATTTTACTAATTAAGTTAGATTGAATATAAATGAACTATCTAAGCAATAACAAAATATTTATCTTAATTTTATGATCATAGTTTCAACCATACTAAACTTTGTAATTTATAAAAATACTTTTTCATTTTTTTCATAGTAAGTCATTTTACATGTAATTTTATATTTTTATGTTTGATATAAATTAATGAATACATAATCTATAATAAACATTATTTCATAAAAATAAACATCATGATGATAATCTAACAAATGTAAACATCATCTAAGATACACATTCTAATTGACTACCATCATCTAATTATATACATTGTTAGTGGCACATATAACTGTCACCAAACAGAAAAATCTAATAATCTAATAGGGCATCATCATCATGATCACATCTAACAAAACACAAAGATTTTAATCTAGCATCATCACCACACATATCCTCAAATTAATATAAATCTCATGTAAAATAATTTCTTTCACCTACACATCTATTTGTAACCACATTAAATGAACATATCTAACATGACCCAATAATATACACATCAACACCAATATATAAATTAAGAACATAAATCATGAACAAGGAAAATGCACCTCATATAATATATATATATATATATATATATATATATATATATATATATAATATATATAATATATTATATATATATTATATTATATACGCAAAGTAGTCAATAACTACATCATGATGTCAAACAAGTGCAATCAAATATTCGATACAAGAGACATAGTAGTGCATGCAGTAGAAGAAGATGGAGGGTCAACTACTTTATGATTGAGTGGTCTGTTGAAATTAGCAGAGGTGGAGGACTAAGAGCTTGTTGGTCTGCAATAGAAGGCAGTTTTTTTTCAAGAGAAGGTGTCCAGTCTAGTCTATCAGAAGAAACATATAGAACACCCTCTAGCTCTGGTATCTTGACATCATTAGGTGTACTGCCAAAAGGATCACTAGCACCCTCACAACCATGATCCAATTTGGTAACACCACCATAAGCATCATCATCACCATCCTCATCATCATGATTGTCATCGTCACCCTCATCATCATCATGACCACCCTCATCTAATGGATGTGTTGCTCCATGATGCCCTACAACCCTCATTGCTGCCAGTAAAGTTTCTAAAGACATGTCACATAATACACATCAAATCTTATTGACAGGTCTTGTAGAGATCCACACAAATCAATTTTGTGTTGATATATTGATGCCTCTTAAGGCGTACTCCCAGTTGAACCAAAATTCTGTTCAATCTATCACAGTATTCCATGAGAAATCCATGGCAGTCCTCTGCCCACCATCTCTTGAGGATGTGCCTCACCCTCTTAGGCCTCGCTCATCTCCTCCATCCAGCAGTGGGGGAGGAAGAATTTCCCCATCATATGAGCCAATTTATACAAAATATATAGTACACAAAAATAATTAGACACTTTCATTAAACAATTCAATAAAACAAGTTAAAGAATATGCTAAAATGTTTTTTATTCTAATTCATTAAAAGAAGAAAATGAAACTAGATTAATTTGAATAAAACACTCATATTACTTCTATCATATGGAGGTCAAGTCGCTATGAATAAGATGTTTATATATCCTCTCCAATCAATCCCTTTGTAGAGATACACTAACACAAAAAACTGATGGTCATCCACACTAGCTAGTAGCTATAGTGCCTCATCTGAAATCATGGTCGGAAACTTTGGCATGCCCTCTTGGGAACCATCTACCCGACATATGCATTCAAGCTTCAGTGGTTGGCCTAGGAGAGTGATGATCAAATGTAGGTTTTTTCTCCAAAAATAAACAAAAAAGTTCAGAAGAAAAAGGGAAGTTCTCCCTCCCTTAGCTCGACAATGCACGACATCTACCTAAAGTCGTGTAAATTTGCCTCAAAAAAATGGGAGACCATCTGATTAAACCTGCAACCCAAATCAAAGAATCAAAATAATACAAAAGACAGAAACTAATGTGCTTCCCATTACCACAATAACGTGTAATTGCTCTAACTAATAATGAGTGGAACCTATTCTCATTTGTAGAAAAAGAAGAAATTCGTAGTTATCCACCACCGACCTGAAAATCTAATGGATGGTCAAATGAGGCTCGACATATCTCTAAGTATATGCAAGATGACTCTCAGCTTCAACACCTTGGGGGACATCAACGAACCAGGGAAAATCGTCTCCTATCTTGAATAGACCAGTGATAAATTATATGTCTTCTCAGTAGGCCTATACCACTACTCAGGATTGACATGCAAAGCCTGCTCCTAGACATTTCATTGATGGATCATATGCACTAATAATATAAAGTGCGTCTTCAGGGATGTACCCTCCTCATAGTACTTAAGGAGGCATGCATTTCTCAAGAGCACTTGGGTCACTCCAATAATAGGGTGATGATATAAATCCCTCTCCCTTTCACTGGCCTTCCATGGTGGAACCATCTTGTATGGGCATGAATGTTTCTCTTGTGTCCTCTATTAACGACTGTGCTACATGATCGACATATAAAATACCTCAGCCTCATATATAAAGTACAGTTTCTTTTTATTAAATGAAACATTTATTTATAACTATGGAAACATAACATTCACTTTAAAAAAATAAAAATTAACAGTGCACTCAAAACATAATCATGCATCGGATCCAGTGCTCTTTCAACTATAACCACACTGGTAATAGTGCACACAAAAGTATGATACATCATGAGTATTTAATATAATTAAATTTTCATATTGGCGTGGCATACTTGTGTACTGTGTGGACACATACCCTGTTGGCACCATTACGAAACATTCAATTTATTGAACACACTGAGCTATAGGGATATTTTTAAATATTTATTTGTGGTGTGTTTGGTAAATATAAATGCATGCACCGATGTACAATTTATCGCATATTTCTAAGTGCATTTAGAAATACGCAACACACCTCCAAAAAGGTGTTATCTTATGTTCATGCACAGAAACGCAATGGAACTTGTAAATTTATAGGGTGCATCGCTCATGGTGCGAGCTAAACATATTGAGCGCACCAAGCACTGATTTTTTGTTTTGCAAAAAAAATAAGAAATTCAACCTAATTTTCAATTCTAATCCGCTAAAAACTTAAATTAGAAAGCAACATAGAAATTAACTAGACATTTGGTCTTCAGGGAGCCACTCTGAACACATATTGGAGAAAACCGATTTTTCACACTGTATGAAAAAATTGGAAATTCAAACCATGCTCACGGTACTGAAAGGTAGTGAGAAAGAGAATTCTTAACATCAGGAAACTTTCTGAGCCTAATTGTCTTACTCGAATCTGTCATTTCGCAAATTTACGCGAGATGGTGTGAAGGAAATCTTTTGTAGTGTAGAGACAAACAACCAAGACAATACCAAGATGCCACGATAAGGCTAATCTTACAATGAATGTGACAGATATTCCACAAGACACATTCCACTAATAATGAAACACAATCTGAAACCTAGGATTATAGCAATATGTAAGGTTGAAAATATACTTCAAAATATAAATTACTAAAAATATAACTTATTTTAAATTCCATCGTATCTATAAATACGAACAAAATAAGTCAGTTTTGTCTTGATTACAAATTTCAGAATCCTAGTGGATACAACGAAGTTGTGACTTTATCTACATTACAGATGTCAGAATCATATCACAAGCAGTGAGATCAAAAAATTTCATTTTAATCCTAGGAAGAGGAGTGAGGTAAAAAAAAAATTCTTTTTAGACCTTTAAGATTTCAAAATATTCTGAAAAATATACCACCAAATTAAATACAAAATTGTTATAATAACTAATATATTTAAAAAATAATTAAAATCTAAATTCATTGTGCACTCAATTATAAGTACAAATGCTAAATAAAATGTAGATGCTAAATAAAATGAACCATCTTTACAGATTTTGTCCAATTTCTAAATATTTTCAAAATCTATACGATCTAGTACTATAGAAAAGACCTTTACTATCTAAAAAGCACACAAGTTTGTAAAAAGAAGATAACAGTTTAGAAGAAGATTTTGGAATACTTATAGTGTTAACTTGTTTGGATAGCTTTGAGCAAACTTCTAAACTGGAATTTTGGTCCAAATCGAACCAGCCCACTTTGAATGTAAAAAATTTCAAAATCATTGTTTTCCATATAACTCGCCCGTCATTGCAAAGATAAAATGATGTATCAAATTCATTATAAAAACCACATGTTCAAGAGCTAAAAAAATGATGCAGTAAATTCTAATTCAGATTAACGTAGAAGCCATTTTTGCTAGAGTGAAAGAATACACCATTTGGATAACACCATATCCAAAAGCCCCTAAATAACACATCACAGTAGTTTTCCATTTAGGAGAACTTAATACAAGAAATCTTCATAAAGAAGGATATGTCAAGTATGTTTTATATGCATCGTGAACTTCTAGTTTCAAGTCTGACATAAATCTGTCAGATAAAATAATGTCTTGATGACCTGAACTAGTATATGACCTCATCATATTGACACTTTAGCTGAGGTTGTAGCTGAAGGTCCAACTATTTATCGGATCTTTCATTAATGTAAATGATAATGCCTTCTATTGTGTCTACCACAATGATACATAGGGTTTGTTTAATCTGTGAAACAACTCATCTTTTACTACCAAAAACACATTTATTAATTAATGTTGTTCATATAAGCATTATATGAAATACATATACAACCACATTTACTAATATAATTGATATACAACTATAAATATTTATCAATCACATTAATAATTATTAAATGTATTGTTAATGTGACTATTACATATTGATTATTTGTACTTACTAATAATTATATATATAACTACTTATATATGAAAATTAATATAATATTTTAATAGTATTAATAGTACTTATTTATCCCAGGCCATTATTTTAATGATTAATATACATTATTTAACCTATTAATTTTTTTTATACATAATGATAAATTTATACATCATTCCAACATACACATATTAAACTCTAATATTAAATCAATTATTATAATCCCTAATATTATAAAATTCAACTTTATAAACTCTAAGATTAATTATTATAAACTTTACAATAAATATTTAAATAGTAAGATTAATATTATAAATGGCATTGATTATATTATAAGCCCTCATATTAAAAAATTCAATATTGAACCCAATGTTATATACCCTAATATTAAAAACCCAACAGTTATTGTGATACTAAATGCAATATTATAAACTCAAAATTAAAAAATTTCAATATCACAAATCTAAGGGATTAATATTATAAACCCACGGGGGAATAAATCCAAGAGTTTAATATTATAAACCCAAGGGGAAAACATTGAAACCTAAGATTAATATTAATAAAGCCAAAGGATTAATAAAGAAAAGGGAAAATAAATTCTGGGAATTAATATTATATACCCACTTCAAAATAAACCTATGGGAAAAATATTAAAAATTAAGATTAAGAAAAATAAACCCGAGGAATTAATATCATAAACCCAAGGGTAAATACTTTAAATGGAAAAACACTAAACCCTAGGATAAAAATGTTACATTATTAATAAGAACAGTGTGATACATCATGATTGTAAATTTTTATTGTAGATTGAAATTGCATGTTATGATATGATAAAACAATTTACTTGAATCTACTCTACTCATCAGTGGAAACAAAAATTGATCGATGAAATCAAAAAGCAGAAAAGGAAGAACTTTAATCACACAGAACAAAAAAAAATTTAGAGAAAACCTTAGCTAAAAAGGCCCCCGTTATTTGTATATTACATTAGCCAAAAGATCTGAGAATAAAATACAATGCTTGCTCAACCTAAGCAATCTCTACACAAGTACAATCTATATCATTGCTTTTCAAACCAACTCAAGCCAATACTTAGCCAGATATTATGTCTTCCATGCTCCTACATCCTTTTGTTGTTCCCTTGCGAATTAGCCAATATTTAACTGGCAAATTCCTCACTCATAATTGCGCAATCCATCCATTGGCCTTCCTATGATTGCAAGCACCATCGATTTAATTTAGATTATTTTATAACTAATAATACATTACCCCTGAACTCTAATCTCAACTAAGTCTTTCTTTGTTCTGACATGAATGAGTTTATGATGATTGAATTTTCATTTTACAGGTTGAGCAGTGCTAGTTAAACCCCGCTACTAGATCTCCCACTAATTCCTCCATCAATTGGAACTATTTTAACTGAATTAAATAATTACAACTCAAAAGAACTCAAATTAGGCCCCTAAAATGTAGGAACCACTCTACATGACTCTAGATAGACTCCCAACTCAAATTAACTAAGCTAACTAAGTCAAACTAACTTAGTTAACTATTACAAATTTCTGTGAGAATTACAATTACAATTTAATTCCTAATTTAATTCAAGGAAAAATTAAATTATGATTTTTCTTGACGTTATGTTTAACATTTATTGTTGTTATTTCAACACTCCCTCTCAAGAAGAAAGAAAATCAACTCTATCCCAATCTGGTACCTTTGGAATATTTTGCATGCAACTCTTATCATTGTTGTTGTTGCTACTACAACATCTGCAACCAAAAACAATAATCCAAATAATGTAAACTGAATCAACTGTATCTACAACTCTCTACTACGAGAAATGTGTTGTTGTTGACTTTGCTACTGAGCCTCCTGCTTTGCTGTCAATACTGCTCTGCACTCCTCAATATCTAACTGACACTGATCCTCCTGCAACTTAATATCGTGGTCCCCATAGCAAGGTAATGATCAATGAGAAAATCACAGCTCTATAGATCTCACCCAATTTCTAAAGTCTTGGGATTATTGGTTCACATTGTGTCACCTCTAACCTAGAGGTATGACTGCATGTGCTCCCTCTTCCCACTTGGCTTTAACTTTCCCCCTACTATAGGTATCTCCTTGAGTGGATGTTTCCACTTGGTCTCCTCTCTGCTTCTCCAATTGTGGCTGCTCCACAACTTGTTGAGGCTACTTCTAAGCCTACTTATAAGGCTACATGTTTAAAGGTAATTCATTCTCCTTCTCAACTACCAAGTCTATAACCTTTTCCTTCCTCCTCAAGGCTTTGCATGCATGAGCTAAATCTGATCTACTCATACTGATGTTGTTTCTTCTTTGATGCTACTTCTGAACTACTGCAATATGAGTCTAATCTCCGCAAATCTTGAAGTACTAGCTTCCATAGGGTTTCTCCTTCTAAAACTAGAGTCCCTCTAAATCTCGATCTCCCTGTGGGAAATCTCTCTACTACTCAATCTACCAATATCAATTATCACAAGTCCCTTTTGTGTCACTAAACGTTGACTCATTGATCTATCTAATAGCAACCTTCTAGTTCCATTAAGAAGTCTTCACATAGGGTCTTCTAGATTTGCCATAAACTAGAGCTCCATCAATCTACAACAACAACTTCGAATTCTTCTTTTCTATTGTGATTTCACCTCTGATACCATATAGAAATTTCTACAAATATAGATATGATACCATGTATAAATTTCTATAAATCTAACTCTGATACCATGTAGAAATTTCTACAAATCTAGCTCTGATACCATGTAGATTTTTATTGTAGATTTAAAGTCGAGATTGTGATATGTTAAAAAAATTGACTTGAATGTATTCTACTCATCAGTGGAAACAAAAATTGATCGATGAAATAAAAAATTAGAAAAAGAATAATTTCAATCACACATAACACAATAATTCTGTCGGGAAAGCCTCAACTAAAAAACCCATGCTATCTGTATATTTTATTAACCAGAATATCTAAGAACAAAATAAAATGGTTGTTGAAGCTAAACAATATTTTCACAAGTACAATCTATAACACTGCTTTACAAACCACCTCAAGGCAATACTTAGCCAAATTTTTTTCCTCCCAAGCTCCTACTTCATTGCGTTGTTCCCTTGGGAATGAGCCCATGTTTAATTGGGAAATTTCTCACTCATAACTGTACAATCCATCCATGGGCCTTCCTCTGATTGCATGCACCATCAGTTTAATTTCGATGATTTTATAATGGATAATACATTGTCCCTGAACTCTAATCTGAAGTGGGTCTTCCTCTTATCTAACATGCATGAGTTAATTATGAGTGAATCTTCAACTTACTGGTGAGAAGTTCTCATTACACCCCACTACTACATGTTACACCCCACTACTGGATCTCCCACTAATTCCTCTATCAGTTGAAACTAGTTTAATTGATTTCATTGAGTTAAACTAAATTAAATAATTGCAAACTCAAAATAACTCAACCTAGACCCCTAAAATTTAGGAATCACTCTACATGACCTTAGATAGACTCCCAACTCTAATTAAGTGACTCAACTAAGTCAAATTAAATTAGTTAACTACTACAAGTTATTATGAGAATTAGAACTACAATTTAATTCCTATTTTAATTTAAGGACAAATTAAATTAGGATTTTTTCTTAGTGTTATTTCTAACATTTCTTGTTACTATTTTCAACAATGATATTAAAATTTAATATTAAATTGAATATTATAAATCCTAACACCATGAAACCAAATATTATAAACCCTAATATTAGTATTAAAAACTCTAATAATAAACCCATATATTAATGATATAAACCAAATCCTAACATTAGTATTATAAATCCCAATAATAAATCCAATATATTAATGATATAAACTGAAGTGATTAATTTTATAAACCCTTGGGAATAATAGACCCAATGTGTTAATATTATAAACCCTTAATATTAATATTACAAACCATAATCCCAGATGCAAGTATTAAACAAGGACAGTGAGGTGGAAATCGACTGGGTTAGCGTGTGGAAAAACCACATGGCCTTCCATAGATTAGCACAATGGTCCAAAATTGGCATTCACAATAGCCATAAATGCACTTTACATGAGTGTTGTCTCCAACCTGTTAATTGTCACCAACCTCGGCTCTGTACAAACATGAATCCTCAAGAGAATTTCACCTCTGCATCTGTCCATCAACCTCTGCAACCTCTACCACTGCAATGCCTTTGCCCTCAAGGCATGACTACACCTAGCTCCCGCACAACCATCAGGAGACACTGCCACCTCCTTTGCTGCATTGATTTCAGCCCAGGCATCCACTTCACCCAGAGCCTAGATTTCCATTTTATCTTTCCTTCGGCCCTGGCCATTCATCCCTCCCCTGAGCAGTCCACAAGTTCAATTGTGTCTTTGCACCACATTATGCCCAATTCCTGGAGGAATTCGCATACCCCTATAGAAATCATGCCAAGAATGTGACACTGTATGTGCAGCCGTAGGGGCAAGAGCTGAGGGAGCCTGAGTCGCTCCCAAAATTATCCTACTTCGGACACCACTTACTCCCTGACAGCAGGCCCCCGGACACTACCCAAATACATGTAGTTGAAGAGGACACCTCCACTCCATGCCCCCCGCCTCACCTCACAGTAGCCTTCCATCCATTTCTACCTCATCTCCTAAAGGCACTCCACCCCTTCCTCAACTGCAATCCCAGAATGCCAAATTCACCTTCTACTCCACCCTGGACAAGCCCATCATCATGACCACTATATCCATTCTCTTTCATGAGGCAGAGCAGATCACTAAGGAATAGGCCACAAAGGTTAGTGGATGCATCAGTGTAATTGCAGAGCAGGGAACGATGGGTGGTGGTAACACCAGGGTAATTGGGGTACCGGACATTACAGGTGGTGGGTGCACCACAAAAGGATGCAACCACACCAAAGCCAAACTAGATATGGCTCAAACGAGCATCCAAGGAGAAAGGGAGCAGAACAATGAGCAGAAGACGAGACGTGCAGGGAAGGAGGTGAACAGAGATCGGCATGCAAACAAGGTAATGGACCCTTACTGCTATCTTGTCGAGGAAGAACACCCGACATTACAGGCTGGCAAAACAAATACCTCACTGCTGGCAGGTGGCGACATGGAGGAGTATAGGTGTTTCATCATGGAGGAACACCCTCCGTCTCTACCTTGTTCCTAGTCTACCACCTTGCTGCCGCGTGTTCGCCACACAGTATGCCACTTGTCTACCACTCAGCGCACCACGCATCCGCCACACAGCCTACCACTTATCATACAACGTGTCTCAGGTTTTTTGGGACTCTAATTTCTAGTTTTTTGTTTCAATGGGGTTTTAGAGAAAAAAAACTATGGGTTTTCGGCTCTTCAGTTGATTTTTTGTCTCACTAGATACACAGATAACAAACTCGGTTCTTTGCCGGTTTCCCCTGCATGAGCAACAAGCTAATTTTTTGAACTCTTTTATGTTACGGAATGGTTTCCCTTCTTGGGTAGTCCAGATCTAGACTTTGCTAGTTTTTCCATTCCTCAGGCATGGTTAAGTATAGGCTAAGGCCTCAGTGTATGATATCTTTTTTCAGTAATAGAGTTAGCATAACTTAGAAAAAAAATATTACAAACCATAGAATTATAAAACTCAATGTCAAACCCAATATTATAAACCCAAAGGATTAATAGTACAAACCTGAGGAGAAATAAATCCAAGAGATTAATATTATAGACCCAAGCAAAAATAAAGCTAAGATAAAATATTAAACCCTAGTGTCATGCGGAAAGAGTTAATCTTGCGGACAAAACCAACCTCCCTAGAAGCCTAAGACTTTCTAGTGACAAACAAGACAATTAAGAGCAATCCTTCTCTAAACATGCATTATCATACGAGAAACCAAGTGTTTAAGATCCTACCTGTAGTCCCACGCTGTTGTAGTAGTCTAGCCTCGTCGATCCAGATGAGCTCCTCCTTCACTCGAAACCTGCATTCACTAACAATCAAACGATTACATAGCACCTGAATATCTCATGAAATAAAACATATTCAACATATAGACCAAGGAGTATATGAAACAACTCATTAATAACAAATTGTTGAGAAGAATGGACTTAATTGTATTAATAGGAAACAAAAGAAACCATTACAACCTGAGCCTTGGTGTTGTGCAAGTTCCTCCCAGGGTCCAGCAAGAGTTTTCCTTTACTTTGATAAGCTCACCCACTTCCCAATGAAACAAGAAAGGATGGGAATCTCTCCTCACAAGCTTCAACAAGGAAGTCCTAATTTCAATAGCATCTACCCTTTGAATGTTCAGCTTTTAACCTCCCCTCCCTGGCCCAATGCCTGTATTTATAGTGTTCTAGAGGAAGTTATTCAGTTCCAACATCAATGGGATACTCCCTCTTTTGGATGGGGTAGCTCCTCTCTTGATGGGATAAGTTCCTCTATCATAGGGATGCATGAACCATCTGGAGGCGCTCAATACCAGTCAAACACTCTTCTAGAATGCTCTAGAAGTGACCACAAGTAACTTTTTTAAGATGAAACTCGTGCCTTTTGACCTTTACAAGAGTACGCACCCATCCCTTGACTTAGAGAGCGTACAAGTACGCGGGTACAATGAGCTTGGGATGCGTACACGCAGGCAAGGTAGAGAGAACCTGCGTACCCAGAGATAAACATGATTTTTAATGACTTTCTCTCTTTCTTGAAGTTTGACATGGAGAGCAGAGGTATAAAGCTTGACAAGGAGGATAGTATGACTGTTGATGGAGCCATACTAACTGCAGATAGTCATGGTGACAAATTTTAGTGTAACACCTAGTATTTATATTATAAACCAATGGTATTATAAACCCTAGGATTAATATTATAAACATAAAGGATCGACAAACTTGAGATTAGTATTATAAACACTATGTTTATAGAACTTAAAATTATAAACCCAAAGGAATAGTTTTATAAATGCAATAATGTTATATTAGTATTAGTCACATAAATATAAATATAAATATTTATCATTAATTAATTAATTATTATAAATAGTAGTACTAAAAAATAATTATAATATTAACTATTTGATTATCAATTATTATTAATTATATAAATTATTAAATATTAATTATTGATTAATGATCAATAATTATAATTATTAATAACTAATCATTATTATATAATTATATTCGTTAAAGGGATAAATAATAACCAAATAGATTGATACTATAAACCCAAGGAATAAATATTATAAACCCAAGGGATTATTCATACTAAAAACAGAACATATATAAGGGATTAATAAACTCAAGCGATGAACATTACAAACCTAAGGGATTGATAAACCTAAGGAATTATGAATATTATAAACCTAAGGATAATATTATAAACTTCGGAGATTATTAAGACAAGTGATCAGTAAACCCAAGGGATTAATATTATAAAACCTAGGGATTAAGAAACCAAGAGATTAATACTATAAACCCAAGGGATTAATGAACTCGATTAATCCTTAATATTCTAAACCCAGGATATTAAAAACCCTAGGGATTAATAAACCCAACAAATTATTGTTATAAACCCAAGGGATTGGTAAACCGAACAAGCTAGTATTGTAAACCTCGGGGATGAGTATTCTAAGCCTTAATATCAAAAAATATAAATCCAAGATATTAATATTAAAATGAAAATAAATTGAAGAGATTAATATTAAGATTAAATTCAAGATATTAATATTCTAAAACAAGGGATCAATAAACCCAAGGAATTTGTATTATAAACTCAACGCATTATAAACCCAAGATATTTAACTTAAACCCTAAGATTAATATTATAAACCTTATGAATGATATTATACACTAGAAATATGAACCCTTAGATTAATAACTTAAGGGATTGATATCATAGAAGCAATGGAATAATAAACCCAAGGGATTAAAAACTCACGGGAATAATATTAAACACAAGGAACCAATATTATAAATCCAAAGGATACAAACCCTAAGGTAAATATTAGAATCCATAAAATAAACATTAAACCCTAAGATTAATATTGTAAACCTTAGTATCAACACTATAAACCTATCCAATTAATAAACCCAAATGATTAATCCTAAATACCCAAGGAAATAATATTAAATCCTACTAACATAAACCCTAATATTAATAAGCACAGAGGATTAATATTATAAACTCAAGAGATTATAATCTAAAGGGGTTAATATTAAACCCTAAGATTAATATTATAAACCATATGTATTTTAGAAACCATATAATCAATATTAGAAACCCTAGGAACAATATTATAAACCCAAGGGATTACTAGACTGATTGGATTAATATTTAAGACTCAAGGCAATATAAACCTATGGGAATAAAATTATACCCCATGATTAGTACTAAACCGTAGGAATATAAACCCTAAGATTAATAGTATGAACCTTAGGATTAATATGATAAATCTAAGAGGCTAATACTATAAATCCAAGGAATTAATAAACCTAAGGGATTGATATTATAAACTCAGTGGATTATAAGCTGAGGGAAATAATTTTAAACCCATTAGATTAATATTATAAACCTAATGGATTGATAAATCGAAAGGATTAATATTAAAAATCCAAGGGATTGATAAACCTAAGGGATTCATATTAAACCCTAAGATTAATATTTTTTTTTGTAAGCCATGGTGGTGCCTTCGATTTTCTATTTATCTAAAATCAAGTTGATCCGTATACAATAGTATGGTGGCCTCAACTTGCCCATGTGGGAAACCAAGTCTATTGGCCACCTGAAATTATTATATGCCATCTAGTAGCAAAAATGGATAAGTCTTTCAATCCATGCTAAGTACACCTCGAAACAGAAGTAACTAATCATGTTCCAACCTAACATAAAACTACTAAAAATAAAATTCTATCCACAAAAAGAAGTAATCTATCAACTACATGAATTAATCCTTTCTGTATTCCTTGTCAGAATCTGCATTTGCAGGTGCTTCCGCCAAGTCCCCTAGTGTTGGAGATAGCTTCTTTAGTTGTTGTTGGATTTCATCCAGCTTGCTGTCCTACATAATCATGATGATTTGCAGGTTTTTCATATCTTTCTTAATATTTGGCATACTTTGGGTGATTTCTGCCATTTCTCCTGCCACCTGCTCCAGCGCCATGGCAAGTAAGTGCTTCAATACCTAGTACACCTGCAAGGCTTTCTTGTAGAGTGCCATCCTTCCTCTGGTATGCCCCGGGTCGGGGATGATATCTCCCCATTCCTCCATCTCGGGCTCAGAGTCTCCTTCCATGACATTGTCTTCCATTTCCTATATGAGCTGATGAATGTCACCGTCTGTTCCTTCTTTGTATGCATGGGCAGCCTCTTGCACATCCGTCCTCATTATTTTCCTGTTGTGCCTCTGATATACTGGTGCGGAGGTCGTCAGGACATTTCTTCCTGGCTGGCTTTGCCACCCTCTTCCTCCACAACCCCTTCCTCTGCCCAGGAGAGCCATCTTTCCCTCTACAATAGCCTGTTTACAATGATCAACATCAAAAGTTAGACTATTAGAAATTACACTTATCCCCAATGCCTGCATTTCCTTATCGTTGGGCTTGCCCTCCCCACTCTGGTTTCTCCTGTTGTTCTGGATACTCCCAGGTCTCTCTCCCCTTGGGCTAGGCATGGGCGGGCCCTCAATTGTCTTATCCCCCACCTAGATTGCATGTTTAACTTCCTCAAGCTGCCCCTTTGCCCTACTCCTATAGTACCCCGACAAGCCATTGTTCTGGTCCTCACACTTCCTTACCATACAAACCTCTGCCCCATTTGGAATCATCCCTTCCTCTGCATTTCCCATCTTGCCCCCCTCAGCCACCTTACTGTGCACAACAGGGTATATTGCGGACTCGCTCAGATGTGGCTTTCTCTCAGCGATTCCTCACTCTCTCCCCTCTTCTAACATATTATGAATGGCCAAAAGAGATGCAAGAATTGAGACTAGGAAAACATACCCAGACTTTCGCTCGACTGCTGAAGAATTTGACGTCCACTCAACTCTATTCACCAGCTTCCTTCGCTGCATACTGATCTCTCTTCCCCCCTTAGCCATCCTCATTAACCCTTTCCTACCTGTCCTGCGTCCCATCCCCCTTCTGCCTCCATTTCCTCCAACCTCTTCCTCCACTCTCCTATCACCTCGTTGCCTCAGAATTCCCTCAGGCATGTAGGGTGCCACCACGTCCCTTTGAATTATTATGAGGCGAGTTGGTGGCCGGCCTAGCCTACCTCTCCCCTGCGCTGTCAATTTGGTTGTACTCTCCACTTCCCTCACCCCGATCAGGGGGAACCCTAAGATTAATATTATAAACCCTAATATTACAATTTAAAGCCAATATTAAACTTTAATAGTAAAAATTGAATATTAAATGGCCCTAATATTATAACCCTCGTATTAAACCAAGGTTTTGTAATGTAACAATGTGACATTGAATAAATTACAATGTAATGTAGCATTTTGATAATGATTGTTAGACTTGTTTTCATATTGAGACAATCTTTATCACAATGTGATGTTGGATAAATTTTTGTACCATTCCAATGTTACAATATTAAACCATTGATATTATAATCCCAAGGGACTAATAAACCCAAGGGATAAAGACCCTAAGATAAATATTGTAAACCCTAAAATAAACATTATACCCTAAGATTCATATCATCAACCTTACGATTAATATTATAAACCCAAGGGATTAATATTAAAAACCCAAGGGATTATAAACCCAATGGAATAGCGTTAAACCCTGTGATGAATATTAAAACCTAGGAATATAAACCCTAAAATTAGTAAACCCAAGGGATTAATATTGTAAACACTAGGCTTAATATTAAACCCTATGGTTAATATTATAAAGCCAAGGAATTTATATTATAAATCTAATGGATTATAAATCCAAGGAATCTATATAAAACCCTAGGATTAATATTATAAGCCCTATCAATATTATTATACCTTAGGAATATGAACCCTTAGATTAATAAATCCAAGGATTGATATTATAAACCCCAAGCACTAATAAAAACAAGGGATTAATATTTAAAACCTAAAAAACCCAAAGGATTAATATTGTAAGCCTAAGGTATATAAGCCCTAAGATAGACATTATAAACCCTAAAACAAATATGGTTAACCGTGGTTAATTTTCATATTGAGACATTATTTGTCACAATGTGATGGTTGACCATGGTTTTCGAAGGGATTAATATTATAAACCCAAGGAACTAATAAAAACAAGTGATTAATATAAAAAACCTAAAATACCCAAAAGATTGATATTGTAAACCTAAGGTATATAAACCATAAGATAAATATCATAAACCCTAAAACAAACATCGTTGACCATGGTTTTTTTTTATATTCAAACAATATTTTTCACAATGTGGTGTTGGACCATGGTTGACCATGATTAATTTTCATATTGAGATAATATTTGTTACAATGTGACATTTCACCATGGTTCACCATGGTTCACCATGGTTGACTATGGTTGATTTTCATATTGACAATATTTGTCACAATGCGACGTTGGACCATTGTTGACCATGGTTGGTCATGGATGAAAATGGTTGTGACAATGTGAAATTGGACCATGATAATATATTTTTCATAATGTAACCATGGCTATTGATGACCTTTGACCATTATTGGCCATGGATGATTTTCATATTCAGACAATCTTTGTCATAATGCGACATTGGACGATGGTTGATAATGATTGATGATGGTTGACACTGGTTGATTTTCATATTGAAACAATTTTTGTCACAATGTGAGGTTGGACATTGGTTTACTATGATATATCATGGTTTACTTTCATATTGACCACGATTTACCATGGATGACCATGATTGACCTGATTAATTTTCATTTTGAGACAACCTTTGTCACAATGCGACATTTGACAATCGTTGACCATGGTTGACTATGATTGAAGATCGTTGACCATGCCTAATTTACATATTCAGACAATGTTTGTTATAATGTGACGTTAGACCATGGTTGACCATGAATGATGATGGTTGATGATGTTTGACAACAATAGAATATGGTTGATTTCCACATGGAGACAATCTTTGTCGCAATGTGACAATGGACCATGCTTAACCATGATTATCAACCCAAGGGATTTATATTAAACCCTAAGATTAATATTATAAATCTTATGAATAATATTACACCCTAGGAATATGGCCACTTAGATTAATAAACCCAAGGGATTGATATTATAACCCAAGGGACTATTAAACACAATGGATTAATACTAAAAATCCAAGGGATTATAAACCCAAAGGAATAATATGAGACCTAAGAGTTTAATATTATAGACCCAAGGTATATAAACCATAAGATAGATATTATAAAATCTAAAATAAACATGGTTAACCATTGTTGACCATGGTCGATTTTCACACTGTTATAATCTTTGTTATAATGTGACGTGGCACCATGGTTGACCATGATTGATTTTCATATTGAGACAATATTTGTCACAATGCAACATTAGACCATGGTTGACCATGGTTAATTTTCATATTGAGACAATATTTGTGACAATGCAACATTAAACCATAGTTGACCATGGTAGTCATAATGTGACGTTGGACCAAGAGACAATCTTCGTTACAATGTGACCATGATTATTGACCATGGTTAACCATGGTTGACCATGATTGACCATGGTTGATTTTAATATTGAGACAATCTTTGTCATAATGTGACATTCAAACATGGTTGACCATGGTTGACTATAATTGACCATGGTTGACCATGATTTATTATCATATTGAGACAATATTTATCACAATACGATGTTTGAATAAATATTATAAACCCTAAAATAAACATGGTTGGCCATCGTTAACCATGATTGATTTTTATATTGACACAATATTTCTCACAATGTGACGTTGGACCATGGTTTACCATGATTAATTTTCATATTGAGACAATATTTGTCATAATGTGACACTAGACCATGGTTGGCAATTGTTATTTTCATATTGAGACAACCTTTGTCACAATGCGACATTGGACTAGAATTGAGCATGATAATATTATTTAATGTTGTTAATATTAATAATTAATGTTAACATCAAATATTTATAAATATGAATAATATTAAATTAATATTAATGTGTGTATTCATATTAATTAATTTTAATTTTAATTTTAATATTAATATTAGAATTAATATTAATAAATAATATTAAAACTTTATATTAAAATGTTATAATAGTTAATGTTATTAATGTTAATCATATTAATATTAAAATTAATTAATTAATATTAATATTAATAAATTAAAATAAATAATAACAATAAATTTGTAAATTAATATTTATTAATATTATTATTAATACTAAAGGTTGTTAATATTCGAGTTGTCTTTAGTGCAATTTTTTGGAAGCTTTTCTAGTGGCCTTTTTATGGTCTAATTTCTCTAAAATTTGATGGGAATTCATTGAAATCACAAGTTTGATGGATAACCGCTGCACAATAGAAGTGCCCTAAGGGTTTCTGAAGGTGATAAATCCATATATACAGTAAAAAAAACTAGCTTAAATAACGCAAATCAAGATTTCACCACAAACTTTTTCTCATGATTCTCGAATTGGAAACTCCAAAAAGCCGCACTAAAGACAACTTCATTAATATTATTTATGAGTATTAATATTAATATTAAGATTAGTTATAGTAATAAATTCAATGTCATTAATAATATTAACGTTATTATTTAAATGTTATTAATATTAAAAATTAAAATTAACATTAATATTATTAATATTAATATAATTGATTTTTAATAATGAATATTCAAAGTAATATTAATAATTAAGATTAAGATTTAAGATTTAGATTAAGATTAAGATTAATATTAAGGTTAAAATTAATATTAAAAAATAAATTATATGATAATATTATAATCTATAATGATTTTTCAAATTAATATTAATATTACTAATATTAAATCAAAATAATAATAATAATAATAAATCCTGTCAATTAAAATTTATTAATATTATTGTTAATACTTCAATGTTGTTTGATATTATTTATCAATATTAATGTTAATATTATTTATAGTAATAATTTTAATGTCATTAATAATATTAATATTATTAGTTTAGTGCAAATCTTAAATGACTTTGCTATGGTAGCTAGCACAGAGGTAAGTCTCAACAAATCAAAAGTTTTTTCTTTATCACTAACATTGCTATTCAGAGAAACATCACTAGGATTCTTGGGTTTCAAAGGGACTAGTTACCCTCCAAGTATCTGGGCATACCTCTCACAGATAAGCCTCTAAGCAAGGGAGTATGGGAACCAATAATAAATAAACTTGAGGACAAGATCAAAAAATGGACATGCAAGTCTCTAAATTTGGCAGGGCACCTTGTGCTCACACAAGCTGTCTTGTAGGAAATTCCCATTTTCATGTTTTGTGCTCTTTCTGCTACTAAAGGAGTTCAGAAACAGATTAGGAGCATACAAAGGGATTTTCTATGGGGCAAAGGAGCAGAGAAAAAGAAATGGGATCCAGTGGCATGGGTGAAGATCTGCAAACCCAAGAGCCATGGTGGTTTGGGGCTTCATGACCCTAAAACCCTAAATAGAATTTCGGGAGCTAAACTCTGGTGGAGGTGGATCAAGGAATCGACAACCGCCTGGGCAAAGCTTTGGAAACAAAAATATGCCAAGAATTGGCAGGAGAAGGATCGCATTCAAATGTCAGGGCATATTAAGGGCTCCCACATTAGGAACCTTGCCTGGGAAAATAGAAGTATTGTTCAGCTGCATAGTTTCTGGGAGATCCAAGATGGGAACCTAGCTCGATTTTGGGAGGATAACTGGCAACAGGAACCCAAAGTGTACAAGGATGAATTAGCATCTCTCAAGCATGATACCGATAACAAAGTTCTACTCATGGTAAATGACTTCTAAGACTAGGTAAGGAACAATGGAAAATGGAGAATTTGGAAGGATATAGGCCATAGTGAAGAGAGCCCTATGAAGGCCCACGAAAACTCTCTTGCTCAAGAGCTAAAACATAGGAGGATTTTGGTATCCTCCTTGCTTGACCAACTAATATTGGGAAGGAACACCGAAGGAAACCTCAACCTCAAAGAAGCTAAATAGGTAATAACAGGGTTTAACTACCAAAACCTTGACCAAATATGGAGGAAGCTTTGGCAGAGCCCCCAATGGATGAAAATAAATCTATTCATTTGGCTAGGTCATCAAAGGAAAATTTTAACTTGGGAGAATCTCCTGAAAAAAGGCTTCGCTAACCCATCCAAATGTTACCTATGTGTCTTACAAGAGGAGACGATGGATCACCCTCTTAACCTTTGCCCTTTCACCTCTGTTGTGTTGGAATTGGTGGCTTCAATCTTCAGGCACACTGATCAGGATAGACTCAGTATCTCCAACACTTTGAAGAATTGGAGGAAAAACTTCTCAGGGAATGAAATCATCAATAAAGCTTGGACTCTGGTTCCAGGCTTTCTTAACTGGGATGTTTGGAAAGAATGTAATAGTAGGATATTCAAGAACAAATCAAGCAAGCCCCAGCACATAATTGATCAAATTGTAAGGCAGCTCAAACGCACAGTCAAAAGCTTGTTGTGGAAACTTCCCAAGGACCCTTCTTGGCCCCAATATGCGAGTATACTACTGAATTTGGGTCTCCAGTCCATAAGACCACTAGGCATAATTAGGGGTGTGAGCCAAATAAATGTAGACATAAATATTTCGAAGCCTCCTCCACATGGTTTACTAAAAGTCAATATAGATGGAGCATCTAAGGGAAACCCAGGGTTAGCTAGTTTTGGGGGCGTTATAAGAGATGAATAGGGATGAATAAAGGAGATATCTCATGGCCACTTGGGGAAGGCCACTAATAACATTGAAAAACTCATGGCCTTAGAGAAATGCCTAGAAATATTGGTGGACTCAAATCCACACAATCTCATCATTGAATCAAATTTAGAATTGATAATTAGAGTGGCCAAGAAAATCTACAATGCTACGACACCGGATAAAGTGTTGAAACATAGGAGGCTATCACATGTCTTTCTCTGTATTTATACCCACCTACAAACCTTAAAAACTGTACACTTTGTCCATGTGAAAAGAAAAGATAATATGTTATCTAATCATATGGAAAATGAAGGAGTATTTAGTAAGGAAAGGGGAACTCGGTACATTTCGGAGATGATACCCCCAGGCAAACTATTAGAGGATTGCCTCTGTCTAGCTGCCAAAGATAGGGATTGTTGGATTGACAGGTTGGATCGATGAGGCTCCGGAGACAGGCGGGAGTACATGGATACTTAAACTGTTTTCTTTTTTATTGGAAGCAATCTGAAGATTGTATTGGCATCAATATTCCAACGGATTTGGGTGGATGGTCGAGATCAACGGAGGAAGACCAAGGACACAATGGTGTGGAGATTGATTTTGGACCGATAGATCTTGGTGGAATCAGATCTATGGTGTTTGGGCAAGGGAGTTACCTGACAGTTAACGAGAAGAAGTGGGTTGTAGAAACGCACAAGTGGATTTCGGGTGGAGGAAAGACCGTAAGCGGTAATTCACTGTTGGCTCCAATTCCATATACATAGTGACACATAACAACAAGATGAGAGAGGGAAACCGCTTTTTAGGTGGATTTGGAATGTGCAAGTTAACTGGCCAAAATAGGTGTGAGTCGTTAGATATGGTGGAGTGAGATCAACGGTTGATAGACGAGGAGCTTGTTTCGAAGTCGGGAGGTGTTGTGACCATTGGATCTTGATTAGATCAATGGTGTAGAAGTGTCGACATTTCTTGTGAAGGGTGGATTTCAAACTTTAATAAATCTTGGTTTGAGTTACCGTCGGGTCTGGAGTAGTAGAAATGGGTTGGGAAACCCACAAGTGGATTTCTGGTGGAGAAAAAGCCATAAATGGTATTTCCCATTTGCCTCTGATTCCACTCACTCAGTGACACGTTTCAGCGAGGTAAGAGAAAGAAACCACTTTTCGGGCGGATTTGAAGTGCGCAAGTTAACCGGCTAAAATACGTGTGAGCCATTTCATCTGGGGGAGCGAGATGGACGGTTGAAAAACGAGGAGCATGTTTCAATGTCAGGAAGTGTTGTCACCATTGGATCTAGGTTAGATCAATGGTGAAGAAGTGTCATCAGCTCTTCTGAGGGGCGGATTTCAAAATTTTTTAATATGTGGTTTGGGTTACCATCGGGTCTGGTTTAGTGGAAGTTTAGCAGAACTCTACAACTTTTGGAGGGGTTTTTCAGCTTAGTGGAAGCTCTAAAGTTTTCAGTGGTTGATAGAGAGTCCTTGGGAGTTTAACACTCCTTCCTGTTTTCAAGTTTTTGGAAAAACATGAGAATTGGTTTGATCCTGGATTTGTTTTTCCTATTGATGGCATTACCACAATAGGCTGGTTCTTGTTTTTAGGTCTTTGCACTTGCAGAGAAGTGTAAAATATGTAATGTACTTATACAATTAATAGAAGGCTCCATTCTTACTTGATCAAGAAAAAATATTATTAGTTAAATATTATTAATAATAATAATTAAACATTAAAATTAATATTTATAAATATTAAAATTATTAAAAATAATATTTCATATTAATTAATATTAATAATGAATATTCAAATTAATATTAATAATTAAGATTAATATCAAAAAAGTATTAATATTATTAATACTAAATGTTAATATTATTTATCAATATAGTCTGCCTAGGGTAGCTCACATGGTGATGGCCGTAGAATTAAATGTCACCAAACCAAAGATCTTGGGTTTGAACCTTGCGCTACCCTCCCCTAAACTTAGTATTAATATTATAATATAAAATTAATATAAAAATAACTTAAAATTAAATTGATATTATATATTATAACCTATAATTAATTTTCAAATCAAACCTACCTAAGTTAATATTATATATTATAACTTAAGACTACTATTAAACTTAAAACTTAAAACTATTACTATTTCTTTAAAGATAAAACTATTATCATAACTTTTTGCTCATTCCCTAGAAATCAAAATGATGTTAATATTGGTTGAATGACTATTATACTTTTTTTCTTTTTGTTCCAAAGAAATCAAAACCATATTAATATTGGTAAAAGGTAAAATGATTATTATATTTTTTTTAGTTGAGCATACCGTTTTAAAATTGGTTTTAAAGTCATGCTAATATATTGGCAATTTTATCAATTTGTAATAAATGAGGGTTAATGAATGGAAATGTACTAGTGTAAGTCTTATTAATATATTGTTTTAATATAACCACGTTTCAATAATATAAGTTTTAACATTTTTATTTTTAACTACAATACTCTAATCTTCATACGTGGTGATAAGTTACTTCTACAGTAAATTTTTAATTGTGTTTTGAAAAAAAATAATTTAAGTATGGTTTAAACATGTGATTTAGATATGCAAGGAACCTAGTGGTGTGAATTCCATCCATTGATATAGTGGCAATGATGAAAATATAATAGCATCTTTAAAAGTTAAACCATTCGATCAAAAAAATTAATTAAGAAAATCGTTAAGGTCATCATTTCCAATAGGGGGATGCATATCAACGTAATTAAATCCTTGAATAGTGGAGACACGGTGACCCACAATCACCATCATGTGCCCAACCAAAGCTTGTTGAAGAGCATCCCAAATGACGTGCTATAATTTAGCATCTAGAGCACTCGTCGCCTCGTCTAATAACAAGATGGATGAGTTTTTCAGCATTGATCTTGTTATGCATATTCTCTACCTTTTCCCTCCTAGCATTTGCATGCCACGATCTTTTAGGTGCATTTTTACAATGTTACCTTGTCATATAATGAAAACTAATTTCAATCTATGCAACCATACACTATAACAAATCTATTGTGGAAATTTCACTCAATTACATTGAAATGAGATATTTTAGAAATTATCACTTCATGTTTCTAACAAATTTCTCTCATCAATGAGAAAATTTCTTGTTGAAACATATCAGATATACATCAATTCATCATAAATTATTTATTTATCATTAGATAAGATTAATATCATGTTGAATATGATAGAAAGTAACGAACTCAGTTGACTCCTACTCATCAAATTTAAAAATATTCCTAAACACCATAATATTATAATTTGTTTACACCTTCTCTTCTGAGCTAGAGGTAAGTGGAATAAAAATTCTACCTATGAAAAGGTCCAATTGTTGCTGGTAATTTATTTATATGTTGTCCATGGTCACTATCCATTTCTACAATTTTTTTCCTAGATCAGAGGCTCAAAGGTACCAACATTCTATGGAACACCCCCACATGCACTATGGAACACCCCACATGTATTGCAAGGAACCAATGGAACTAGAGCGTGCAAAATTATCACCTTTTTCTTCGAGGTCATTCCAACCTTATCATGCAATGTCACCACCTTCTACTAAGGTGAGTAAGGAAGTATAAATTCCAATTTCAGATGATGCATAATAGTCCATCTGGAAAAGAAAAAGATACATCCAAATAATCCATGGCTTGTAAGAATGGTATATCTTTGTATACTATTGGTAAGGATTCAAAAATACCACAGTTGATATTGACATTGATATTAATGACCAATGTTTCTTATTTCTAAATTTCTTTTCCAAAAGCCCCAAATCACCCATGATAAACTTGCTAATGGAATTTACAATGATTTTAAAGTTGGCCCCATTCCCCAATTCCAATGGAATATTGGGTAACTTGATTGACTGAAATAAGGATACTAGCATCCACGTGAGACGAAGCTTCGAAAAGGGGTGTCACAATTTTAGTCCCAAAATGTTGTGATCCATAAACCACCTGTGCATCAAAATCTTGTGCACATATTCCTCATTTCTAAATATAAAACAAAACCATGCCCTCAACAATTAATGGAAAAGGAGTCCATATGTGATAACAGGGTCAACATTTTTGTGTCCCTAATAATATCTTATTCATATTTATTATATTCCCAAGTAACTTAGAAAATAGGGATTTATGGAGTAATTCCTTAACTTGATTAAGTTGTAAGCCCTTGCCCAATACTAAGAAGATGTTGCGCCCTTGAGTTCTGAATGGTATTTTTCCCTTATCCCCTTGATTTTTAATGGTTTATTTTCTCCCTTCAAACCCTTATGTACGGTATATTAATTCAAAGTGACCCCATCTTCCAATTCAAGACCCAAACTAGTGAACTCAACACCTTAAGAAGAGTATAAAGAAATTGGTAATTTTTTCTGTGAATTTGAACCACCAACCAAGGAGGAATAATTATGACTTTTGGTATAAAATTTAGGAATCGCATTAAAACCCACCTCTACGCCATTGCAAAAATCTAATGATTGGAAGGATTATGAGTTATTGATGAGCCCAATCCATCCATTCCATGTAAGGATATATCAAAAATAAGAGTGTGAGATCAATCCACAATCAATGTATTGGATATGCATGTGCCCAAAGAAGTACAAAAATGACTAGTTGAAATTTTGTTGAATGAAAATTTGATTTTCAAATAAGGAGTTGTCCAAACAATGCATTGATTGAACATCCTCATCGATGAGCAAGGGACCTATACAAAGAATTGAGTACTCCACCACGCCACTATACTCATGTAAGGGATTCACTCTTTTAAGTCCATAATATTAAACTTGTATAAACCTTACCTCTCCCCCAATAAGCTCCTAAGGAGGGCTAAAGACTTTCATCCCTAATGTTGAGATAGATATTATGTCGAGAAATGGCTTAAACTTAGGCTACTATATTTCATTCAAGCTTCAAAAAAAGAAGTATTTACCTTTTTTTATAAGTTTGAAATTGTAATGTTAAAAAATCAATATTAAAAAAAAATATTATTAAATATCTTATAGTTGGTATTATATTGGAATTAATATATTTGACAATATTATCTAATTAATCAAAACTGGTTCAAGTTTATCATAGCTCATCATGCCAGTTGTGGGAAATGAATCTGTGTGGAAGGAATCTCGATCATTCCCCCAACCATCCAAGATAAACGCAATTGACACATATAAGCACACATATTAATATATTATTATTATTATTATTATTATTATTATTATATTATATATATAACATAAAAATATTAAAAACTTTACATGGTTGTTTAGAAAAAAACAAACTTCATCTAGGAATTGATTTTCATTATAATCTTAACTAAAACTATAGTACTTAGAATAGAGTATATGGCACATTAAAATACTATCAAAAAATAGAAAATAATTGTAAATAAATGTACCTTTGTATTAAGGATAGGAATAAACTCCTCTTTAAGGCTTTTATCACTCCTATTATATTACATTTATGTGAAATTTGGGGCTATAATGTCTCAAGAGAATCATGGGAAAAGATAAAGAAAATCCAAATATGTCTTACAATCTTAAAATTAAAGGAGACACACCATATTCTATCCTCACAAGATTGATATTTATCCCATTTGAAGAGTAGTTATGACTGGGTATTTAATCTATAAGAAAAAGATAAACAACATGGAGGACAAAAAGTTCAAGCAAGATTGTTGTAAATATGTCATGTCTGAGTTAAGTCATAAGTCTACATAATAATGATATAGTAAAAGAATTATTACATCTAAATTTAAGTTCTGATAAATATTTAGAGGACACTAAAAAAGTAAGCTACTACAAGTAAGTGATCAACCCTAATCTATAAAATTAAAGTTATCTAGGTATCTTAGCAAGTTTAAAGAAGAAAATAAACATTGCTTAGTAAAATCAGAAGTATTTATCTATTCTATCTAGTGGAAATAAGAAAATCAACAATGCTAAACTAAGAGAAAATCCTCATGGTCTCTATAGGCAAATAAGGCATTATACAACTCTTAAAATGATGTGGGTTCAATAGGGAAATCTTAGGAGAAATTGTCATTTGATAGGGAATTAAGGAGAAATTGTGTTGTGATAAGGATAAATTTTGTTATGGGTTCCATACAGAAATTTAAGGAGAAATTGTATTGATAAGAAATTATAGGATAACAAAAAAGTAAGCTACTACAAGGAGGTGATCAACCCTAATGTAGAGACTAAAAGGTATCTATATATTTTAGCTAGCATAAAGAAGAAAATCAACATTCTTAAAATAAGATCAAAAGTATTGCTTTATTTTAACTAGCCTAAATAAGATAATCAACAATGCTAAAATAAGTACAAATCCTCATTCTTTTTCCACAGGGAAATAAGGCATTGGTAAACTTTGAAAATATTGTGGGTTTTGTAGGGAATTTTAAGGAGAAATTTCATTGTGATAAGGAATTAAGGAGAATGTTTGGGTTCCATAGGAGAAATTGTGTGTTCCATAGTGAAATTTAAGGAGAAATAGTGTTTGATAATGAATTAGATGATCAAAATTATTTAAGGAGACATTGTGGCTCCCATATGAGAAATTAAGTGGAAATTAAGGAGAAACTTAACAAGAATTTGTGTGTTCCATAGATAAATTTAAGGATAAATTGTGTTGTTACTCTCATTCATTCAAAATTTATAATTAAAAGTATTTAATTTATGTTTTACATTAGAAGTTATAATGGTAAAAAAGTTGGATATTTTTTTTAAGTAGATATATATTATTAAATACTTTTTAGTTGGTATTATGAGAATTAATAAAATTCACGTCGATTACATAAGATCTCATCATGTCACTTGTGGGAATTGAACCTCACTCGGGAAGATCCTAATCATTTCTCCCAACCTCCCAAGATAAACCTAATTGACATATAGGCACACTGCGGTCTTCAGATCTTCGGATCTTCCTGTTGTCTTCAACGCCGATCTTCATAACCACAGATCATATCTGCGCAGCTACGTCTTCAGATCTATTAAGTTCTTCAGGTTCTCTTCTCTTCAGATCTCTGCGGGACTCGGCGGCTCTCTGCGGGACTGTGGCTCCAGATCTATAGTTTTTTCAATAAAACCGTGGTTAATGGTCCAGATCTCTTCTGCGCTCTCCAGATCTCTTCCAGGCTCGACTGCGGCTCCAGATCTCTCGACTGTGGCTCCAGATCTCTTCCAGGCTCGAGTGCGGCTCTATTCCTTTGGTCTCGGCGGCTCTCTGCGGGACTGTGGCTCCAGATCTATAGTTTTTTCAATAAAACCGTGGTTAATGGTCTAGATCTCTTCTGCGCTCTCCAGATCTCTTCCAGGCTCGACTGTGGCTCCAGATCTCTCGACTGTGGCTCCAGATCTCTTCTAGGCTCGAGTGCGGCTCTATTCCTTTGGTCTCGGCGGCTCTCTGTGGGACTGTGGCTCCAGATCTATATACATTATATTAATGAAATCTATGATATAAGTGTTGCTTCGGTGACTGAGGCGATTTTTCATCGTTTCTTCGTGGCAGGAGGCTCTTCGCAGATCGGCTCGGCTCCAGATCGGCTCTGTGGCTCCAGATCGCATACATACATATATCATAGCGGATCAGATCTTGTTTGATAAGGATAACATTTTCTAGATGGCTCCCACCTTCGCGAAAATCGTTGTTGGCTCTCTGTCTGCCTCAAGGCAAGCTCCTGCCCATATTGTCAGTGAAGCCCCAGCTCCCACTGTCCAGCTGGTCCAGGCTTCACTCGATGAGGCTTTGAAGTTCTCTGAAAGTGCCTTAGTATGCCGATTCAATGGTTTTTGGCCGCAGTTAACAGCCCTCCACAGTTGGATCTCAAAAGTATGGAAGCCTCTAATTCCTGATGCAATTAATATTTACCCCTGCGCTAGGGGTTTCTTTATAGTAGATTTTGAAAACCGTGAAAGCAGACAATGTATTCTAGATTCTGGCCCTTGGTTTTGGGATAAATCAGGCCTATTCTTGAAGCCATGGTACCCATCATTCGATCCCTCAACAGCAGTCAT
>APFE030224821.1:0-15103 GCA_000404065.3 Pinus taeda | reverse complement strand
ATTATTTCTCTCATGCACCTTGAATGACACCACTTTGCAAGCTCTTCTAAGTGTACCCTTAAGCATATTGTCATGGTTCGACATTACTTTATTATATTTTACATGCATCCATTCTTAGAGGGTGAATTCTTGTGAACATATTCCATTTTGACTAAGTCAGCATTCCTATTTTTAGTTGTATGTCCTCTATTACATACTTTATAATGTAATATATATCCTATTTTTGGATGATGTCAGGTTTTTCTTGAAAGGATTTTTTCCAGATGTTATGGCATGGTCAACCATGGATCAAAGAAACAATTAATGAACAATTTTAATAAAGAAATATGGGGATATTATCCCATCTTATTCTTATTATTATTATGTTAATATTTGGTACAATTAACCCAATTTTTTCTAAATTAACATAACCTGAATTCCATGACAATGCTAAAGTATGCCACTTCTAGCATTCCAGTGTAGTTTTCAGTCATAAAAATGAGCAAGGTAAGGCTAATTTGTAACATGTATACCAAATTCATTTCTTTACATCTTCAATAACTTTCACTCTTCTACCTATTTATAAGTCTCCCCGCCTATAATTCCTCTAATGTTCATAGGGAAGGTAGGAGATCAAATTACCCGAAAGTGGCACTTCAGAAAAACATGTACAGTTAGGTTTCCATCTAACGAACTAAATTAGAGCTGAAAAATTGAGTGAAGTGGCACATTTTTCAGTTTAACTAAAATATTCCTAAGCTATTATGTGATAGATATATCATTGAGCATAATTATAGCCAATTTGATTTGGGTAAAAGCATCTTGGAGTATTTTCAATTAACTCAACTTGTGACAAAATTATACTTAGGTAAATTTTTATTTTTCAAACTAAAATAAAACCAATATTGAATAAATTTGGATAGATCAAATTGGATAAAATTGTCCTTGAGAGAAATTGGAAAATTTGGCTTAGGCCAAAAAAAATATATATGATTTTTTGTGTTGAGGACAAAGTGATGTGAGAAAAGTAGGGAAAATATGAGAGAGTATGAAATAAAATAGGACACTAATGCACACTAGGAGAGAAAAAATAGGGTGGAAGAAAGATATGTTGACATTATTGTAAATTACCATTATTTCCATGTCACACCTCTAAAATAATTTACCCATGTGCTTTGCCACATCACTAATGACTCATATGTAAATGTCATCACTTGTCCATTCCATGAACTGAAACATGCCATCCCCAAGTTTGCACATGTCACCATATTATAAAAATAGACATTGAAAAAGAAAATCCCCTAAAGAAAAAGAAAAATATAAAAAATTCTTGAAATAGATAAAGGGATCCTAGCATACATAACACACCTAAAATTAGGCACTGCTAAAAATATAGATATGTCGACATTTCCACAATATTGTACTCATTAGAGTCATAATCAGATGGGAATCGAAATATGTTATCAACACTTCCATGCAAAGGCTACTAAAAATAGAAATATCTTATATTCTAATGAAATTCACCCTGCTAGACTGAGAATTCAATGGGGAATTGAAATATATTACTAGACATGACATGCAACCACTAAAGAAAATAGCAAGTGCTCAAATTCTCATGACCATGCTCATCATATTCATCCTTCAATAAGGAATCAAATCCATGATTAGAATCAACATAAAAATATTGTCTATTGGACATTTTATGGAATTTAGGTGGTTAGTTGTATAAGTGTTGGCATTGATGTCAAACAAGGCTCAACATGATGATTGGGTGTCCAAAATGAAGTTCATGGTAGCTGCAAGCTTCATGTCTTGGTGGTTTTTATTCAAGTTGTGAAGAGACTTTGGAGCCCTCTCTGGGATAGACAATGGGATGAAGGACTAATTAAACCCCATCCATTGGATGGTGGTCCAAATAATATTTCCAATCGTATGTGTAAGTCCTAGAATGGACTTTTGGAAAAAACATTAGAGCCAGTTGACGTTTTTCCTCTCCAAACTAGAAAGCAAAGGAAAAACTTGTGAAATTCCAAGTTTGAGTTGGTGTCCTTCAGACGTGTCTAATCGGTGATCAGAGGTCCTATCATATCACATATTGGTGATCGAAGGTTCCAAGGTGCAATGCATAGCAAAAGAAATTGGTTGATTAACGATTACTGATATCATAATATCAGAGGTCTCGGCATATTGCATATCAGCAATTAAAGGTTCCAAGGCGCAATGCACAGTGGAAGAAATTCACTGATTATCTATTAGTGATATCTCAATATCAGAAGTCTTATGTGATGTCAACAATTTCATATTCAATGATCAACAACATGGATTATTGGTGATCGGTCTTCGACACTCTCAAAAGTGACAAGCATTGGGATGTTTGAATCTGTGAACACTGATTAAGTTAAATGGTGAAGATTGAGTTTTCTTTATTAAAATCACCAAGGAGGCCAAAAAGGAATTTATAAAGGAATTCTTTGAAAAACCAAGGAAGGCAAGGCCTCTTTCTCTCTCCTCCAGTCAGGACACATGGATGAATCTGATTGGATCTAATAAGGATAGATGATAGTCTTAGATGATCTCTGATGGGACATATAGCAGGATCTGATTAGTTTTGATAAGGCTAAGTGGTTGTTGATGACATCATGATTTTGCAGTATGGAAGGACACATGGAAGGTGTTTTTAATTGTTTTGGATGAACTAATGGGCCATATCCGACTTACACATGTTACCAATCACAATGTTCCACGTGGTAGGCGATGATGTCACATCAGCGATAAATGATCAGAGGTTTGCGATGGTTTTCACATTAGCCACACATGGAAATCATCGATTAGAGGGCTTTGATATGAGGGATAGCACACAATCATGAAGTGTTAAGGAACAAAGGGCTAGGGCTTAACATAGGGGCCTATCGATGATCGATGATTGGCGATTTCTGGTTACTAGAATATGGACAATAAGTGAAAATCCCTGATATAAGGGCTCTGATAGTGTTAGCACTTGGTTGTGGAACAAACACAAAAGCAAAGGCGTAGGGCATAACAAAAGAAATATAGACCCTGACAGGGGTTTGAAAGTCTTAGCACCTTAAGGCTAAGCCCTCAGTTACTGCCCTCTCTCCTATGGTGGAATTTTTATGAGTGATAAATCAAAAGGTGGTAGACATAGTCAAAGGTAGGAAATAAGTTGTTTCTTAGTGTTACACCACTACACAATACTATGATGGAAAAGATTTGATATGATGGTACATCGACCCATTAAAGATGTATCAATCAATAGTTATGGTATTAAATGCGGAAGAGTAGATTTTATGGTCAGAGACCCCTAGTTTACACATTGTAAATGTCAAATAAGAACAATGACACCATGAGCATGTACAGCTAGATCTCTATGTGCCATAAGTATGCACGGGGAGTCTTTGTGAAATGTGTAAGGGGACTGAAATTAAATACACAACATGGAGATTTGTGCAGTGAGACAAAGAAGTGATCAATGCCCATCCTCATGATTTAATGCAATGACAGAACTAAAGAAAGTATGAAACAACAAAAGAATGGAGTGCCAGGCTAGGGGTACATGGTTCAGAAGTGTTTATGGTGACACTGGATACATCGATTCAAGTGAAACACTAGAAAAAAACTTAGAACCTCCATTGAATTGAGAGGGAATAGTCAACATATATGTGAGAGAGAAAATCAATGAGTGTGTGCATCTAAGTAGTATGTTGCAAGGGTATTGGTGAGGAGCATTCAGCGGAGAGCCCTGGATAGTGAAGGAAAAGCACAAAGGAAGTGTTTCTATGAGAAAAATGAGGAGATATATTACAAGTGAGCATAAAAAGCAGAGTGCAGAAGTTGAATTTGCAGACAACCATTAGTTGGTATTTTACTTGTAAAATTGTATGCCTCTATTTTCAATTTGGAAATTGTATGAAATAGTAGAACAATGGCAATGGTAGGTTGGTTCCTTCATAATTAAGAGGTAGGTGCCTCTTGGAAAGTTGGTTCTTTCTAAACAAAGGGGGTCAGTGCCTCCATTGGGTGGGTTCTCACAAAAAAATAGATGTAATTAAGCTAGTGCTTAATTTACATCATAAAACAAACAAAAAATTGGTGGTTTTTTCCCTCTAAGTTTCCAGATGAAAACATGTTTCAAAGGCATGTTGCTCATGAGATTCTTACTTGAGTATGTATGTCTAAAAATTTATTGATTCACTATTTCATGAATGAATTATCTCACATGTGAAAGAACATAAGAAGGAACCAAGAACATGTGTAACAGAAAGAAAATTACCATTTTCTTGAATTATTGACTCACCCCCCTTCTCAGAAATTCCTTATTCCAACATTTGGTATTAGAGCCAAGTTCTTTCAGCAACAATTTAAACAGTGGAAGGTAGATCCATAAGGAATTATGAATAGGAAAGAGTCAAGAAGTTTATTGAAGCAGGATACCGGTCTTTGATGGGGCAAACTATGATTTTAGGAAAGTAGGAATGGAGGCATATCTTATGTCCCTAGGGGTAGATGTTTGTACCTCGATACTAGTAAACTACAATATCCTTGATATTACACCCATTGATGAAGATGGCAAGAAATTGTAACTAAGAAATGGTAAATCTAAGTATGCCATTCTTGTTGGTCTTAGTCAATCAGAACTTATGAAGTTATACATTGTAAGTTTCCTTATGATCTTAACTAGTGCCATGAAGGAAATGATAAATTCAAGCAAGTGAAACTTTAGACTTTCATAACACGCTTTGAGAGCTTGAGGATAAATAATGAAAGCATAGCAGAATACTTCATCAAAGTTGATGAAGTGGTTAATATGATTAATGGACTTGGTGAAGAAGTCAAGGAAGAGATGATCGTTCAGAAAGTATTGAGGTCTCCAACAATGAGTCTCATAAGGAGGTGTCTCAATAGTAAAAAAACTAAAGTGTGGCTCACGAAAATATAAAGGTAAGTTTCCCTTTAAGTGTTTTGATTGTGGAAGAGTTGGACATTTCTCTTCCAAATTCCCTTACAAAGAAAAGGCTGAAGGAGAAGAAGACCTAAAATTTAGAAATATGTGTCAGACATATCAAAAGAAGAAACCCTACGAGAAGAAGGGCTTTGATTCCAAAGAGGATAACTCAACAGCAGAATTAGATTGTGAAGACTCATTAGAAAATCAGACATATAAGTATCTTCTCATGGAATTCAAACAAACACCAAGAAATAAGGTATTATGGAATCTAAAGAGGAAGAAGAGGAAGGAGTGGTATTCATTGAAGGGGAACTCATGAGTTGAAGAAAGAAAGGAAGAAAAACAAGCAGCTAAAGGAACAGTCGTAGTTTGCAGAAGAAGGAATATATAACAATGATAATGAGGAGTTTGCCTATCAGAAAGACAATATTGAAGAAGTTATCAAGAGAAAGGATAGTTGAGACATTCTACTAAAAGGAGAATAAGGAAACCATGAGATACTAGAAGATGAGAACAAGCAACTGAAATAAGGGTTTCTCAAGTTAAAAAGGGAAACGACCTCAAAAGTATGCAATGATGATGTTTTGTCTTTGAAAGTTGCACTGGAGGATGCCAAAAGAAAGGAAGAGGTGCTTCAAGATATGATTCAAGAATGGAAAGAAAATTGTCAGTGTCTTGAAGTAGAGGTTATATCCCTAAGAAACCATTTTCATGAATAAAAGACCAAAAATGGTCTAAATGAGAAATTTGTTGAAAGGACAAGAAGAATAAATCATATCCTTAATTGTCAAAGGCCGTTAGGAATTAGAACTGGAGTGGGATACTCTAAGACACAAGAATCTTCTATTGGGAATAAGAAGATAAAATTCAGGTTCGCAAGAGTTCAAGAACTACAAAGTCTTAGGAAAAAAACATCATGACAGACTTCATGCAGACAAGAGAGAAACTAAACAAAGAGGATATTGTAAATGGAAAATGAGCCAATTATTCAGTCGACGAAGGTATTTTCCTACTCAATCTCATAATTCTTTTCACAATAGGCATCCCTATTTGATTTATGGTCACTGTTATAAGTGTCATATCTTTGGACACAAATCTATTGATTTTAGAAGAGTCAAAGTTGAAAGAGATGAAAATCTCAGATATAATACACTCGGACTCCTAAGTCTTATGATTCCTCACTTCGGAATCATAACATATTCTCTCCCCTACTAAGTGAAGTCGAATGCTTCAAGTGTAATAATTTTGGGCACAAGTCCATTGAGTGTAGAAGCAAGTTTGAATACCTGTCTAAGTATCAAAATGATGGACACAAGCATATCCAAAAGCATAAAGGAAGCTAGAAACCAAAGACCAAAAATAGCATGCCATGTTGACTCACCTTATCGGCTCATAATAAAGAGAACAAATGGTATGTGAATAGTGGTTGTTCCAAACGTATGACTGGGGACAAAAGAATTTTTTTTTCACTGAAAGAAAAAGACAGTGGAGGCAATGTCACTTTTGGAGACAACGCTCTTGCAACAATTAAGGGAAAAGGAGTGGTCAATATTGATCAAAAGACAAAAGAATAAAATGTGTTCTATGTGGAAGGTGTTAATCACAATATGCTCAGTGTTAGCTAGATGTGTGACAATCGCTATGATGTGACCTTTCGATCTGAATACTATGATTTCCTAATTTTAGCTAGAAGGGAATAGTGCCAACTCTATTTGTTGTATTGCTAAGCCTTTGTTCTTCAAACTACAAATTAATTTCTAGGTTGATGTAATATGTTAGGATGCCCCATTTCCCACATACCACATGTCCCTTGGAATTATGCTAGTAGAAAGGCAAGATATCATCGAGAATCCTTCTCAAATTTTGTAATAAACTCATTCATCTGAGTTTTTATAAATACCACTATCTTCATTTGTTGTTAATTTTTTTTACCCTTCTCTAAACACTGTGATGTATAATGATTGTGCTTACAATGAAAAAAAAGACTATATTTTGATCAAGTCCTTTCCTGACTCCTCACTCTTTTCTTTACCCTGATTGTGTCCTTTACTTCTACCCTTATTTGAATAATAAATTAGAGCTAGGTTCTCGTTAACACCCTTCTTGTTTTTATTTGACTCCATCTCAGTATCCTTATACAAACTATCATCCCAAAGCCTATCAAGTCAAAACTTTTTTCCCAAGGGAAAATACCTATAAAATGTTCCCATGAAGGTAAAAGACCATTGGGTGCCATTTCAATAAATATGAATCTACAACATTCTTGCAAATGATTGCAAAATGATTAAGAATTTGTTGATCTTCACAAGGCAATTGGTGATTGTGTCTAACCTAATAACTTGCATGGATATGAGTTTTTTTACACAATCTTATCTTCATATTTATGTTATGATTGAAAAACTAACCATGGAACCAAACGTCTTTATTTTCATATTCTTCTCAAATAGACGAGGGGTTGAATGGTCTGTCATGACATACAATATCATTAGCTTAGCCTTGACATACTTTTTGTTGTTAGTTTCCAAGTCTTATATAGCAGTGGACAAATTTGCAACATTCTTGAGAATATCTCTGAGATCATTAATCTTTACTAAGAGTGAAACCCTCACCTCCTATAATAACAAATTGAAGACATTGTGAAATATATCCTCCAACTGCCCTCTCTGAGATCTATTGCACAAACTCCTAAATTAGAAAATAATTAAAACTTCCTTTTCATTACATTTTTAGCAAAGAATCTATTTTTAATATTTCTCTTAGTCTCAGTCATGCATGGGATTTCACAAAATACAATTAATTTTCTAAAAATAGAATTATAATTCTCAACTTCCTTTTGGTACAAAGTTGCTTTTGGGATGGTGTTTCTAAGCAAGAGGCTTGTCTTGATGAAAATACTAATGGGAAGAATTATATTATCTCCTCTTTGATAAGTGAATCAACAATACAACACTGCAAGAGATGCATAAATTCAAAATTAAGAAATAAGAAACCAAAAGTAAATATGTTAAGATGTACAAGGTACAAGCTTTTAATGAATCGCTGGTAAAGGAGGTTCATAAATTGAGGCAAGAACTTATAAATGATGTTAAAATTACGAAAAAGCATCTACACAAGTTATAATCAAAGAATAGGGATAGAGATAATAACAAAACAATTGAAGGGAATACTAGCAAAATACTTGAAGAGGAAATTGACAAGTTAAAGAAACCCAAAATATCATTGAGATAAAATTAGAAATGAAATAAAAAATTAAGGAAATACATAAGGATTCAATTAATGGCATCACATTTTAACTTCAGAAAAAGAGAAAAAAGACAAAATTTTGTAAGGTCAATAGAAAATAATTCAAGTTGATATCAAGTTGAAAATATGAAAATAAAATATAATGTGATTATTTCAAAGGTAGGTAGTACTAAATACCAAGTGAAAACGATAGACAATGTCATGCCTCTAAAAAGAATATGGATGACATGGATGTGAAAATGAAAAAAAAAAACCATCATGGGTGAAACCATATCAATGCCCTTATTACCAAGAAATTTTTCAAGGAAGACAAAAAAATTGACATCAACATTATCAAGGAAGAGGATGGAATAATCAACAGTATTCATAGAAAACATGACAAAACCATTATACAAAATTTTAATATGAACAAATAGCTACTACAAGAATTTGGAGAAGCCATAACAATTAGATGTGGAGTGAAAGGAAATAAAACCATGCAACCACTAGTGATCAAGTATTAATATTGAAAATAATTGAATTTTAATGGATGGATCACCATTCATGGTAGCATGAAAACATGAATTTAAGGAAATCCTATTACTTGGCTTCATTACATGTAAATTCCTTTACTAGAAAACTTTGCAAAGAAATAGCTTTGAAAGAAGATACTATTATATGACCCCAAGAGAGGCATATATTAGGGGCTGAAGAATACACAATATATCCCCAGTGAAAGCATATATGTGGTTAAATGTATATGTAATGGGGTAAATACATGTACTAGTGATTGATCGAATGAAAGACCATGTATAATGAGTGAATGGGCATATATATAGGTCATGTAGGTGTTATTAAGGGTAAATGTGATTTGGATATATGAATGCATTGAGTGATTTGGGGGAGGTTCTTATATTATTTAAAAAGTTATTATATAACTTATTTATCATATTATTTTGAAGTTGTTCTAAATGCTCACATTTAGTTCACAAATGTGAAAGATCCAGAGAAAGATTTTAAAGTACAAAAGGAATAAGAAAACTTTAATTAGATTCCTTCTCCCCCACCCACCCCCCGCCAATCATTGAGATCTCACTCTCACTATGTCTTGTGCTTGAGATGTGATTTAATCCTTAGCATACCCTTCTTTTTATAAGTTTAAGCTATTGATCATATCCATAATTATAATCTCCAAAGTGATTAAGGGTTGAGATTAGATTTCAACATCACTTTATATCAACAATTGAGGTTCACTGAATTCACTAATGCAAGAAACCTTCAAATTTCATTAAATTAACTCACTCCTTCATATAAAATTTAATTAGTTTAATTATTAAAATAATTACTAAGTTTAAGGGTTAATAAGGAAAATTCTACATGCCTAAACACTTAGGTGTATAAAAGCGTACCTTCTTGATTTATTAAAATCAACAACCTCATCCCTCCTTTAATAATTTCATTAGGATTAGGCAAACCACAACAAGAACTAAACCATATTGGATGTCTTAATGCTCCAACCCATTAGCACACCTTTATTACAATTTTGGAAAATTTCATAATTTACAAGCTTATAAATTTATTCGAAGTCCTTTACGCTAATGAATCAGAGTCTAATGCTCGTAGAGAGTCTCAATGGAGCACATCCCTAATTCTACTCAACTAATTATTGGATTTGCAATTAAGACTACTAAGAATATGAACAATGACTTTTTCTTGAGTTGCTTTTAGGTTATATGAGTTGCTTTGGCACTCCCAAAATTTTGGTACTACTGGATTGTCCTTTGAGTCCCAAAGAACTGCCATTTCTTGGTCATTCATGAATATTATATGAGCATGCCCTTGAAGTGGAAGGGAATGTCGAATAGAATATTATGTGTTAAAATTTTTTCCCTTTCTTTTTTTGCTCTTTTTAAATTTTAATCTTTATGCTTGTGTATGAAGAATAATTAATGAAAACCAACCCGCTCACTATTATAGGTGACATAGGACACAATGGCTCCCGAGACTTTATTTATGTAAAACTAATATTTCTTTTGCTAATGTCAATGAAAAGTGGACTTCATTCGATCCAACCTTGGAGAATATTCATTCCTATGTACTTCCATGCACACACAACAACAAATTTCTGATACCCATTGATTTATATATGGCATAGCTACAAAATAGAGATAGAATCCCTATTGAAATATTATGAATATTCTTATTACCTATCAAGTATCATAAAGGATTCTTGTGGGTTGGTTTCAAGACCACCTGTACATGTTGAGGTATCCATAATCCCAAGATTCTCAACATAATTGAATTGAAATATTTGGTTAACCATAGAGCCAACTTCACATCCTCCATGGAAATGCCAAATTATGTTCAATGTCGGAACATCTTAGACAATTAAATGTTTCTATAGTCCTACATGTGCACTTAGTGAGACAAAGGGTTAAAGACAAACCCATGCATTCATAAGTTGACTATATTACTAGTTCTACACCATACAAGTAGTGGGTATCCTAAAGGCCTCTCAAAATTACATAAACCTTGAGCAACTTTGTAAATGACAACTCACTTTCAACATTTCAACATACTGTTTTCGTGTGTTCCACAAATTCTGGTTGACTCCCATACTATTCAAATTTATTTTTTGTTGATGTAAAGAATAATATAATTCTACATTCGCCCTTAGTGGGACAAAGGGTTTAAGACAACTTACACATCTCTAAGTTCAAATTCTGGTTGACTCCCATACTATTCAAATTTATTTTTTGTTGATCTAAAGAATAATGTAATTCTACGTTCGTCCTTAGTGGGACAAAGGGTTAAAGACAACTTACACATCTCTAAGTTATCTATCTTGAGTTCTGCACCATACAAGTAGAGGATATCCTAAAGACCTCTCAAGATTACATCTTGTCCCTGAGCAACTTTGTGAATGACAACCTAAATCTCAATCTCTATATTAATATTATTTCTTTTGTATGATATCTATTTTATATTCTCTCATTAACCTTCCACGAAAAAGGAAAGCATATTAGCCTCTCACATAGTATTTTTATGTATAATTCCACAAGTTTTGATTGACTCTCATGATTAAGATTCAAAAATTAATTTTGGTTAATCTAAATAATAATATACACTTTTATCATCACATTTTTTTTTTTTGAAATTTCCAATTTGAAAACCACAACAGCCATGACCGCCAAAATATCAAGATATTTATCTTCAGGGACATGGTGATATATTTTTAAAGAAATAGACAGCATGATTAGTACAGAGTAGTAGCCGTCTTCTCATGATTCGCACGGAGTAGTAGCCGTATTCTCATGTAAGGATATACTTGGTTAAATGAAACGACTATTAAGATTCTAACAGTGTGATGGGAATGATTTGTGCACTGTGGGGACAGCAACCCAAAATGAGGACGCTTCCAAGTAACCATAAAAAGCTTCAAATAACCATACGTGTAAACAGTCCAACCTCTAGCTACAAAAAAAATTAAAGGCCTCCTCTGGTGACATGTATCTGCGAAAAAATTGTAATGCCTTCTCGAGTTTCTTGTAGCTGCGAAACCCTTTTGTGAACAAAGCTTCAAATAAACATACCTATAAACAGTTGAACCTGGCACTGTGGAAAAAATTGAAGACCTGTTCCACTAACCTGTAGCTGCGGAAAAAATTAAAGGATCCCACAGTTAAGCTCTCCAAAACCCCTGTAACCCAGATATGAAACCCCTGTAACCCAGGTATCATCGCGCTCTGAAAAAACCCAGATATCATCGCAAAAGTGGCGCCTCAGAGACTTGAAGTGGAGACCACTGGTGTGTTAAGTTGTACCAATGTTTTATAATAATTATAATTTAAGGTGTGTTAAATTTTTTTAAAATCAAACCCATCAATAATCATTGGTCGATAGTAAATAAATTTTAGTGGGGATTCTGCCTACTCATACAAAGGTAGCGCCATTATTTAATAAAATTTGACTGATTCTTTTTATCTGGTCGATATTTAATATATGAAATCGATAGATACAATACTAATCATATCGAGATGGACCACTGAAAAAAACATGGCAAACCAATTTGAATTCAAAGCAATTACAATATAATTAAAATAACCCATCTATCCTCAGGTAGATGATATAATAATGCAAGCAAACAAAAAAAGAATATCATGCGAGACTTTTACAGCGGAGTAGAGGGATGAGTACGGTTGTTGCGTGCAGTCGCGTATATATCTTTTTCACATAAGAAGCCGAGATTGCTGGCTGTTTGGGTAAATATCTGTATAGAGAGGGGAACCGGGGAAGACTACCGGTGCACAACGCCTTCCAATATCTTCAACACTTTTGGGTCATCATTGACCTGTTCGGACTTCGCCATTCATTATTTTAAATTTAATTCAAGATAAAAGAGCCGGCACTGGTGGCTGCAAAAAAGGTACATGAATAGAATGTGCAAACGGAATTTCATATACATCAACATGATAAAACAACAAAGTATAACAACCTATGAAAAATAAAACCGTAAACCCTAGTCCAAGCCAGTTAGGGTTCATGAGGGCTAATTAGGAGGATATAATTTTTCGGGTTTGGTAACCGTGCGTGGGAACCGTAACAGATCAATGCCCAGAAAAAAGCGTTTAGATTATGTTAAAACCAACTATCGAGGTAATCATGATCACTTTTCACTTTTAGTCAAAACAAGAGAGTCGGCATTGAAGCATTTACTTACTTGACCTTCATTCTAGCAAGCCTGTCTGGAACAGAGGTGTCTTTCTCCATATTGCGATCTTTGGACCCCAATCTGTAGTTTTCCAGGGGGTAGGTAGTTACAACTGGTCCCGACATTTTCTCTTGCAGATGTTTTATACGTTAGTGAGCTTTCTTCCTTCTATTTCCGCAATGGGCTGGCTGTCTATTTACGACTGCGATTGGATAGCGGCTCTCTGTGGAAACTTCAGCAAAAACCGCCAACGAAGTCGATTAGTTTTGGGCGGTAACACAATCGATTTAAAATGAATATATATAGGTGGGGTTCGCCGCCGATAAACATGAGAGGTTCCGTCAGGTGAACTAAAATCGAACGCTTGCGAGGGATTCAAACATGTATTATTAGAAATATAATTGAAAATGGGTAGGCTCAGACATGAGATTTACCTAAGTACGGGCTTGCAAGGGGTTCAAACCTGCCTATAACTCACAATGGGTAGATTGAACGTAGGATTTATCTACCTTGGTGGGGACTTGTAGTTTATAATTTTTTAAATATGGATGTCTCTGTAATTTTCTTTTATATAAATCTTATCCTAAAACATATCAAAAGGTTATTATTTTTATATTTATGGGTGTTTTAACTTAAAAAGTTTTAATGGTTTACCCCATAATGTAGTTTAATTAGTAATCATACTGATAATAAAGTGCTATATTGCGATTGGTGATCATCTTGATAATAAGTGTTATATTCCAATTGGTGATCATCTTGATAATAAAATGCTATATTCCAATTGGTGATCATCTTGATAATAAAGTGCCTATATTCCTTGTGATTTGAGATTCAAACCTCCTATCAATATTAAATAAAGATAAAGTTGTTTCATGATTAATAGTAAGAATTTGGCAACTACTAGTTGCATTTGACATTTAAAGATTAAATTATTTTGAGTTCATTGGCTCTTATCTATTTAGTCGTATAGTGAACCCTTCCATAATATTAAATCCCTCTTATAACGAAAGCCTATATCATCCTACTATCATATTGATATATCCAAAATTTTAAAAACCTACTTAAGAACTTAAAAAAAAATTATAGACAGCTTGCCTTATTGAACCCCAACTTGAATTCATGTATTATGAACATTATTGATATGATCATTGACATCTCATTCATCATTCATCCTTGATCTATTCACCCCCCCCACTCTATCTTAATGTAAATACATTGTCATCATCCGTAAGAGATATTTTATCTTGTGCCTCCATGATCCAGGTGGATATTGGTGGCCACCTGCCACATCTGCATGGACCCATGTTGCTCCTAGCTTTCCCAAAAAAACGCCGTTTATGGCCTCATAACGGCTCCAGAAGTTTAGGACCGGAAAAAATGCTAAAAATAACAAATTGTGCTACAATTAAGGAAACGGAAAGTTGAAAGAAATAATGGTGGGCATCCAAGTGGACTTGGCGGGTGGCCACCAATATCCACCTGGATCATTTCTCCCCCCTTAGGAAGCATTGGTCCCCATTGCATTGAGTTCATCAATGAGATGAGGAAACTTCTGTTGAACTTGGTCTCTGGTGAGCCACTTGCCCTCATGAAGAAATTGACCTACTTTGACAAATCGATACAGTTGGATATTCTACTAACGAGTGCGTTTGATATGTGTGTCCATGATCCAATCAATTACAGCTTGTTCCATGCAATCTGAATTTAACTCTGTTGATGTGAGTTGTTCTGCAATGTTGGATGTGTCTAGTAATGGTGGAAAGTATGGCTGAAGGTGGTCCACATTGAACACTAGGTGCAGGCGAAGGAATGGGGGAATGCTGAGCTCAAATGCATTGTCTCCCACAACTTTGGCAATGGTGTAAGGACCATATTGGAGTGGTCAGAGTTTTCGATAGGCTTCGATAAGACGTTCCTTTTGCAAATGCAACCAGACTTTGTTGCCCACTGAAATTTCTATGGCACCCAATGTTAATCATGTCACTGCATGTACTTGGCGTTTGATTTCTCCATAATGTCATGGGCCCGCTGGGGAATATGTTGGATGTGCTCAATACAGTTGTTTGCCTTATCTATTTTGGACTGGACATGAGTTGAATCTGTGTGAGTATTTGCAAATGCCATGGCCACATCAATGGGACATAGTGGTTGGAATCCCAAGCCCACCTTGAAAGGGTTGTGGCCAGTTGAGCTAAGGAAAGCCCAGTTGTAGCTGTGTTGAACAT